>OX104060.1:2780992-2880610 GCA_944474145.2 Dicrocoelium dendriticum
AGCTTCGTGTAAAACGTGCGGCCCTCCGGCAGAAAGAACAACAGGTGGCGGCGACACGAAAATCTTTATTGGCGAGAATTGCTTTCTTTTTATATCAGATATGACCATTTTCTGCGCCCGTTTCTATTCGGCTACTACACTTTCATGCATTTGTCTCCATTTGCCAGTGTCCTTTGATCCTGGGCGTTTCGCCTCCAATCGTTCGGTCGTAATTCGTCCATGGCATTTGCTACAATTGGTTCCCCATGCTGTGTCTTGACGATCAAAAACCAATCGGCCGATGGGTTTCGGTTCAGTGCCTGCTCTTTCTGGCCTATGGACGGTCGTTCGCGTACCGGATTGACGTGACGCTGATTGGTCAGGCGTCTGATGCAAGTCCTCGATCCCCTTAACGTCGCTTACTCGTTTGCGAGCCGTCTCGGGTTTTGATTGGATATTCGGACCACGCTTGTTTGCCAGACGCTTTGCCGAGCCGTTGGTCTGTTCGTCCGATCGGTAGCTTGTGTGCGCCACTGGTTGGCGGTGCCGCGAACTGATTGCGATCTCCGATTGTGTTGCCGATTGGTGGAAACCAGTTCGCGCTGTTGGCTGGCGGTTTGGCACGTAAGCTACCATCACATCCTTCCTTTTTTCGTTTTTTTGTAGTCCGATTGCGTAAGCGCTGTATCGCCTTCCACTGCGTGTAGTCTTGTGGTCGTGTGCTGCCGTATCCACCGAAATGTCCGGCTGCGTTGGCTGCTTCGCACGATGCCGTGCTTGTTCACCACGTTGTCTCCTTAACTGCACCCGGTTGCGTCGAAATAGACTATCCCCAACTCTTACGTCGTAGCTTCGTTCGCCTTTGAGACCTTCTACTCGCCCTCTCCTCCAAGACCCGTTAGCTCCCGGTGTCGGCGCGACCCAGACCTCGTCTCCGGGCAACAGGCGTGGAAGCTGCTTCGTTCCGCGATCGTAATATTTCTTTTGTCGAAGCATGCGCTCACGCAAGCGCTCATACATCAAGCTCTGCGATGGTATTTCAGGCTGCAGCAGAGTATTGGCGATCGGCAACAGGGTTCTTGTCCTACGGCCAAACAGACGTTGCGCTGGACTGCATCCAATTTCGGCAGATGGCATGTTCCTTCGTTCTAACAACATGATGTAAGGATCTTCTTTGGTCTCCTTGGCTTTGGTGAGTAACTTCTTTGCTTCCTTCACGGCTGACTCAGCTTTTCCATTTGACTGACTGTGGTAAGGGCTGGTTAAACGATGAAGGAAATCCCACTTTTCGCTGAAACTCCGAAATTCGGCGCTGTTGAATTGGGGGCCATTGTCGGACACTACCTCTTCCGGTATCCCATGTCGCGCAAACTGCGATCGTAGCTTGTTTATCACGGCCTGTGTGCTAGTAGACGTGAGAGCATCAATCTCGAAATAGTCGCTAAAGTAATCGACAGCGATCAGGTAATTCTTTCCGTCATGTGCAAAGATGTCTAGGGCGACTTTCTGCCACGGCCTTTCCGGGACCTCACGAAGCATCATAGGCTCCTTCGGCTGGCGGACATCATGTGCTCGACAGGCTAAGCAGTTTGAAACGTGATCCCGTATCTGACTAGTCATTCCAGGCCAAAACATTAGCTCTCGAGCTCTCGCCACGCAAGCATTGACTCCTGAATGACTTCCGTGTATCAGCTCCAGCATGGGTCGTTGCATTGCCTTTGGAACGAGTATACGGTTGCCTTTGAAGATTAGCCCATCCTGTGTGACAAGTTCATCCCGAAAGTTAAAGAAGGGAGTCAACTCCTTTGGCAGCTTGTTTTTACTATCGGGCCACCCTTTCAGTATCGTTTCCTTGAGCCGATTACACAGCTCGTCTGCTTCCGTGTGGCGTAGTAGTTGCTGGAAACGCTCCTCTGTGACGGCCAATAGCTGAGTGACATGGACAATGTCTTGGTCTTCTTGCGTTGCGGTCACATCGGAAAGATATGCCCTAGACAGTGTGTCTGCAATGTACATCCTCGACCCCGGTTGGTAGACGATGTCTAGGTCGTACTTCTGGAGCCGAATGAGCATTCGTTGTAAGCGGCGTGGGACGACGTGCAGTGGTTTATTGGCTATTGATACCAGAGGCTTGTGATCGGTAAATACAGTGGTCCGGCGACCAAAAGTGTAATCGTTGAAACGCTCTACGGCATAAACCAATGCTAGCATCTCCTTTTCAATCTGTGCATAACGGCGCTCGGATTCCGTTAGTGTCCGACTGCGAAAATCGATGGGCTTCCCGTTCTGCATTAGCACGGCACCGATACCGAATTGGCTGCTGTCACACTGGATCTCAAGGGGAAGTGACGGATCGTAATACGCTAGGACAGGGGCGCACGCGATCAGTTGTTTGATGTTCTGGAAAGCCTCCTCCTGTTCTGTGTTCCACTGCCAGCTCTCGCCCTTATGTGTAAGTTTTCGGATAGGAACCATTACTTCGGCTAGTCGTGGAAGGAAGCGGCTGAGGTAATTCACCATCCCGTTTAGTCTGCTCACGGCTTTAACATCTGTCGGAGGTGGCATCTCTTTTATGGCTCTAACTTTCTCCGGATCTGGCTTTAGACCTTCTGCGCTCAAAACATGTCCGTGGAACACCAGCTCTGTTTTTCGTAACTCAATTTTCTCACGTTTCAATCTGATATTCTTGTCTTTACAGCGTTCTAGAAATCTGCTCAGGTTACGGTCGTGCTCTTCCAGAGTCGCCCCAAAAACCACTACATCGTCTGCTACACAAATAGCTCCGGGTAGATCGTCTAGGGCCTGCATTAATCGTTTCTGAAAAATTTCACTGGACACTTTCAAACCGAATGGTAAGCGCAACCACCGAAACCGTCCAAATGGCGTTCCGAACGTGGTTAAATAACTGGACTCTTCGTCAAGCTGGACGTGCCAGAAAGCGGAAGCGAGGTCGACCTTCGTGAACAATCTGGCCTTGGACAACTCGGGTAAGACGTCATCTAGCGTTGGTAGTGTAAAATACTCTCTCCTGAGTGCGGCGTTGAGCGGCTTAGGGTCGATGCACACACGCAAATCGCCTGACTTCTTGGTGATTATCGCGACTTGACTGACCCAATCGGTTGGCTCATCGACCTTGGCAATCACACCTAAACTGATCAAACGCTGCAACTCGTCTAAGAACTTCTCACGCAAAGCGATAGGTACTTTTCTCGCTGGTAGTGCTACTGGTCTAGCGGACTCGTTTAACGACAGGTGAGCTACGCCTTGGAATTTTCCCACGGTACCATCAAACACACTGGGATAGTTGTCTACGATCTCTGTACCGACTTCGCACGAGTGAACAAAACGATCATGATTAAAAGAAACAAAACCCAAACTCTGAATGGAATCAAGGCCCAGGATGGGCATTAAATCTCCTGATACCAGGAGAAAATCAAGTAAATGCTCGGAGCCATCCTTCGGGTTTATGGCCTTCATGGTAACGCAGCCCTTCGGTTGTAACTTTGATCCGTTCCACATTCTGAGCTGTGTCTGTATTTGGCGGTATTCTGCATCGGGACAGTATTTGTGAGGAAGTATGTTCACGCTTGCTCCTGAATCCAATTGGAATCGCACCGGACGCCCTTGAATAAGCAACGTTGCGAATACACAGACTGGTCTCTCACGTCCTGTCATGTTGTTAATAGCCAGTTCCTGCGGCTCTTCCTGATCGTCCTGCCCGACTGAGTCGACTTTGGTTGCCTGACAACAACGTGCAAAGTGGTTCTTCTTCGCACACTTCATACAGGTTCGGCCCCATGCTGGACAATCCTCTTTGCGCCTTGGGTGTGAGCGGCCGCAAAACTGGCATTTGGGTTGATTCGCGCTCGATGACTTCGATACAATTTCTCGGCCTCGGGATACTGCAAACAGATCCGTCGTGGACTCCATCTTGAGCTGCTGAAACTGTTGAGCCGTCCTTGATTCGCTAAAACAGATATCGATGCAATGTTCCAAAGACAGGTTTCGCTGTCGCAAAAGGCGTCTGGAAAGTTCCTCATTCTTTATGCCAATTATAATTCGATCGCGGATCAGCGAATCTCGTAAACAGGTGCAAAAATTGCAATCCCGCGCCAGAATTTTCAGCTCCGTGATGTATGCGTCGATTGATTCACCCGGCAGGCGATTTCGGCTGAAAAACAGATACCTTTGGTAAGTTTCGTTTGTGTAACCTTCGCAAAACTCGCCGAATCTGCGTATTACTTCATCCAGCTCCATCTCCTGAGTTCCATCGCTGAGATCCAACGTTTGCAGCGTCCGCCTGGCTTCGTCTCCAATGGCATGCCTGAACATCGCCAGTTGATAGGCCATTGGCTGAGAATCCAACTGAGTCAGTGTTACAAAGTCTAGCCACTTCGCCTTCCATATTCTCCAATTCTCCGGCAACGAACTCTCGGTCATTTGCAACGGAGCTGGCAGCGGAATCGTTGGTTGTCCACCAAACGCATGCGGGGTTCGGCGTGTCTTCTTGTCCTCTGTCGCCATGTAAAACGTGCGGCCCTCCGGCAGAAAGAACAACAGGTGGCGGCGACACGAAAATCTTTATTGGCGAGAATTGCTTTCTTTTTATATCAGATATGACCATTTTCTGCGCCCGTTTCTATTCGGCTACTACACTTTCATGCATTTGTCTCCATTTGCCAGTGTCCTTTGATCCTGGGCGTTTCGCCTCCAATCGTTCGGTCGTAATTCGTCCATGGCATTTGCTACAATTGGTTCCCCATGCTGTGTCTTGACGATCAAAAACCAATCGGCCGATGGGTTTCGGTTCAGTGCCTGCTCTTTCTGGCCTATGGACGGTCGTTCGCGTACCGGATTGACGTGACGCTGATTGGTCAGGCGTCTGATGCAAGTCCTCGATCCCCTTAACGTCGCTTACTCGTTTGCGAGCCGTCTCGGGTTTTGATTGGATATTCGGACCACGCTTGTTTGCCAGACGCTTTGCCGAGCCGTTGGTCTGTTCGTCCGATCGGTAGCTTGTGTGCGCCACTGGTTGGCGGTGCCGCGAACTGATTGCGATCTCCGATTGTGTTGCCGATTGGTGGAAACCAGTTCGCGCTGTTGGCTGGCGGTTTGGCACGTAAGCTACCATTACAATTTGTGTCTAAGGCTTATCTTGAAAACGCAGTGGCATGAGCGTATCACCAGTGACGAAATCCGGAAGCGCTGTTACGGTCTTCCGAAGCTCACAACTCTCATCCAACGCCACAGACTTCAATGGTTCGGTCACGTCCTCCGCAGACCAGACACTGGATTTCACTAGGGCCGTGGTTTCACCCTCGCCTTGCAAGAGTTGGTGTCGTCGCCGTGGTGGACAATTGAAAAGCATGGCTCGCTGCAGTGAAATTGGATGTCGATCTTCTGGACTCCATGTTGTGCATGGTGCTCGTCACTGGAGGAATCTGGGTGGAACTTGTCGCCTACCGCCGCGCTCAGGCAGCTGCAATTCGCGACATTCATGAAACCGGCTCATCCTGTCGCAGGAGCTAGCCGCGGTAAAGTAAAGTAAGTAAGTATCTCCGTCAGGGTATTCTCCTGTAAACTGGCCTGCACTGTCCCCCTGGGCCTAATGGTATTTGATCCTGTACCCAGTCGCAACATCCGTACTCATCATTGGTGTCCGTGAACAGATGCACATACACAACACATCCCGCATTGTGCCTTCATGACAATCAGGGAGGACCTTCAGGACGCCGAGGCGGTTGCATTTTCCTATATTCATTTCGCTGCCCAAGATCACTACGTCGTCTCTCAGATCAATTTTGGCTCCGAGTCGTTTGAGAATAGCATTGCCAGTGATTGTCTTCGTTGTTCCATCCAGGACAAACATCGAATGGCTGACGAACTGACTGGCTGACGGCTGACAAACTCACTCGTAACCGCTGTGCGCCAGTCACTTTCAAGAGATGTCATCCAGCCTTCTGCATCATGGCTGATGACAGAAACCCCGTCGAACGTCTTCGACATGTTCAGTATGGCTTGGACTGATACGCCTTCATTTGTTACTTCAAGCACCCGACGACTACTTGGTATAGATAACAAGAAACACTGATATAAGTTTTCGCTTGTGCACTGTCTGGCCAGATGTCCAGTCCTCTTGCATCTGAAGCAGCGTGAGCCCTTCTAATCTCTGTATCCCTTGCGTTACGTAACTGTTCTCAGGGAATTCCGGAAAAACAACTTTTCTACTATCTGGGACAATTGGTCAACCTTGCGCTCCGGCTCCGAAGGCTGGATTCTCCACATCGTCACCTGCTCCGAAAATCTCCGGACAACCGTCACTAGCTCCTCAGTTGTGCTGAATCCCACCATTGCCTCCAGTTTTGCCTTCTCTTATAGTGAACTTGGCAGGCTTCGGATAAATTACTCTTTCTACAGACGTACTCTTGCTTCGCCTTTCAACTCGAGGTTCGCCAGGTTCCTGTTCACCTACTAGAAAATCACCATGAGGTCTGATTTTTCCTTCCAACTTGCTGAATGAAGCATTTCTAGATCCCGCTGTGGGTCGACTTTCCCGAACTCTGCTTGCAATGCTGCCTTCACTTCGCTAAACAAGCACACAGTTTTAGACTTACGTGTCAGCAGGTACGTCGTTTTCACTCTACTGGTTAGCAACATGTCCGAAGCCGTTAGCAATTTGGCATCCCCTTGACTCCGTTGCAAACCGCATTTGCCACGAACTCATCGAGCCAAACCTCCGCGAATTGAACTGGCCACAATAGCTTAATCCGGATTGGTTCCGGCAGCAAATGTAGCGAGAACAAGGCGGTAGGGACACACAGTCTTTATTGCCAATGAACAACGAGTTCACAAGGTAGCACGCACGCGCGCACGTTCAAAGGACAATTCCAGTGCACCACGCACCACACCTTGTCCTTTCGCTTGGCGTCATACTCATGCTTCGATTTCAGTTAATACACGAGGTTCTTTTTGACTGATTTGCCCTGATCCGCTTCCGCTCATCGTATTCTGACCGAGCTGGATTCGTTTTATAAATAAATGAATAAACGGTATATCTCTCGACATGTGAGACAGGCAAAATAAGAGCCTGATTAATTGGTGCAACAAAGTAGGATAGTGGAGAGATTTTTCATGATCTGTTGTCTTCTCAATGGAGTGTTTGAGGTGCTCAGTCTTTAAAAGTAATTTAATATGAAGACATTAAGAGTAGAAATTAAAGCAAATTTATCCACCAGTTCAAGCAAAGTAATACGACCCTTCATGAAACCGTCTCCCAGAGACATGCTTCCACACTTCACTTCCACATCTCCTTTGGCCACGTGGTGTTTTGGCTCAAAGCAATTAGACGATTATTTTTTGATTTGTTTTTTTTCAACTTTTTTTGCTCTTGACTTTCTTAACTGGGATTGCATCGTTCTCCTTGGGGTTATTCCTGGAGGGGTAGCCAGAGGCATACCTCTGCGGAAAATCGGACTCCCCACCTGCTCTTTTCGGTCTGAGACGTCAATTATTATACACGTTACCTAGAGACGGGAACACCTCAGTCGTTGTGCTACAATGCACAAAATATAATAAAGAGATGCAACACAGTCGCGTCAGCTGAGCTGCCAGTAGCGGATGGACGTCGTTTCGGCGATACATTTGTGTTATGCTTCAGGAATGAGCTAGTGGTTCGAGGGTGAGGCTATGCGGGAAGGAGAGGGACAAAGAAACTCACAACACCAACGCCACTTAGGTCGGTTCCTAGCCATGTCAACAAGTGTATCCAGCCAAGAGTGTTCATCCTCTGTTGGACTCAAACCAGGGAGCAGAGGCTCCATCCAAGGCCAACTTCTAAGTGAGCGCCTTCATTCTTTTAGACCATATCGTCGATTGACCTCATTTCCTCTTTTTCCATCCACTTCCCCGGCGCGCAAATAACGCATGTCGCCGGAGTCGGTGATCTGGCATACGCAACATGTGATAGCTTGGTTCGTGAAATAACGGTGCTGAGCAGTTCGCTTCCTCTTCTTGTGCTATAAACAAGGCGCCGAACACGCTCATTGCTCACGCGGTGTTTTCACCATATGTGATCCGAGCTGCGAAGGCACCGGTATTCGAACGTAACGCTCTGCGTTTGATATCTTTTGTCGTTCGTAGATCATTTCCGGCCTTATGTTTGCACGATAACCAGCTGCTTGTGGTGGTATGTTGTCTACAATGCGTTGGCACCTTGACCCCGAATGTTTGGTTAGGGCGTCAACGTTTTACGCTACGTCCCCCGGCGTACTGCTGATGCCTGCCTTCTCTCCCTCTTATTGTTCTTCGTTCCGTAGGTGGTTGTGATTGTACATCGGCGAAGATTCAGTCCAAATGGATGATGTAATGCTGTTGATGATGATCATTTCCGGCTTGTTCCGTAGGCCTCGAGCTTCTTTGCCAACTTTAGTCCCTGGTGCCCTCATTAGTTTTTCTCTCAGTTAGCTTCCGCGGCTTCTTCACTCCGTCTGTGAGTTGCCTTCCGGGCCACTACACTATGAGGTATGTGAACGTTTTACGTGCACTGTACTCGAGCACCACAGACCGCGGCATCAGCAGTACCGACGCCTCGCTTCCGCACAACCACCACCGGTCGCACGTGGTCTAAGGATAGTGCGACGGTCGACCTGCACCTACGCGCCCTTAGATTACAAGGCAGGCTTGTGATCCTTAAAGCTACGGACCGGCTCATTGTCTACGCATGCGTTCTCCAATATTGCCCGGCACGTAGCCTAGTGGTAATGTGCTTGTCTTGTAATCTAACGGCGCGGGTTTGAGCCATGCACAGGGGCAGGGCGACTCTCGTTATACCCTTAGACCACGCGCGACCGGTGGTGGTTGCGCGGCAGCGAGGCGAGGGGACTGCATACCGGCGTACTGTTGATACCTTTATTTTCTTCTTTCCAATATTGCCCATTTTCCCTATTTTGTTCAACTTTCTCGAGGTTTTCATCATAGAGTGTTTGATCACGATATGGGCGTTAAGATGCTGACTGATGGAAAATTCGTTTACCTCGAGTTTGTGGACGATATCGTTTCACTGTCTCCCGATGTTGGGGTATCCTGGTCAACCCTGAATTGCTTTGGAATAATCCCATCATTTGACCCGCGCTTCACACCTTCAACTTTCGTAGTGTTGTTGCAGAATCACTTGCCACTTGATGATCCAGTGATTCGACAACGAGGAACTCCTAGTTGATCAATTCATGTACCTTGGCAGCTTCATCAGCAGCGACTAACATGGGGCTACTGAAGTTAATACTCGTATTGCGAAAACCGGAATCACCTTGAACCTGCGACATCTATGGTTTCAGGAGGGAATTCCCGTCGATCTGAAAGTCCGTGTGTAGAGGGTCATATTGAAAGCCGTCATTCTCTATCGCAGGGAATACTGATCTTCGGTCTGAGGATTTGAGGCGTCTTCAGGTCTTTGATCATTGCTGGTATCGGATGGCATTCGCGTGTCTACAATGATGATATACGAAGGCGAGCACTTTAAAGCAACATAGGTTGGTTTGGCCTAGATACGTGCTATCTATGCCCGATCACACCTTAACGAGAAGAGTTTTGTTTTGTTCACCGGATGTTGCATGGCTCATCAGCCGGTGGCAGACGTATTGATGCGTCTACTTTTCAACCCGATGGTCACCTGTTCGAGTCTGCGTAAGTGCGGGTGACTTCGCATTATCCGTGGCATGCGCGCAACAGATGGTAGTGGCATGGTAGCAAGGTGTTGGTGCGGCGCACCGGCGTAGTGCTGATACTTTACTACCTGTTGAATGGAAAAGGCCTGCATGTCGACAGAAGACGACCTGGCATCGGCAAATGAGGTGATTGATGACTGGATTGGGCACTGTTTTTCTATATCGCTGTTAAAAATGATATCCCAACAATCCTCCTGGTCATCCGCGGAATACTTTACCGGAAATAGCTTGCAACCGGCACCAATGGCGCGTGTTTATCTGACTGATTTATGTGCTAAGAAGTAGCTGTTTATGACGCAGGGTAGTGAAAGTTTCTAGGAAGCTGTCTTGCGGATACCGCCTTATGTTTGCACGACAATGAGTTGTTTGTGATCGTATCTTGTTGACAAGGTGTCTGCTTTCTGCGTATATGCGGGTGACCGAACTCACGCGCGACTGGTCGGCTAGCAGAAAAACGTCGGTGCGACGTGCTACTGATGCACCACGTATGTTTGCTTAAGGTATTTTGTTTTTACGCTTGGTTCCCTTTGGTCACTTACTCTGATCGCCCTCCGAAATTTGTACCAAACTTTCCCAAACTTCGCCTTATGTTGCACCGACCACCATACTTCGATATAGGCCATCTTTCCCGCAGCACACAGCGGAACAGTTAGGTAAAAACAAGTTGATTCAATCTAAACAGGCCGCTTTTCTGTTGATCAGATTCTCCAATCAATAAAGATAGTAACCCACATGGGATCACTGGGTCACCGTCTGAGATCGAATTAAGCGGCGCTCACGGTGAAATAAGAGCCAGGGCAAATGTATCATCTGCACTAACATCCTTTGTTTACATAGTTCCAGTTGCATTAGCCGGATCGTAATGACATCTGCAGTAGCCGCTTTTTAGTCCTTTTCGGGTAGTGTTTTGGTGCGGCGTAGAAAAGTTTACAGTTTTTCTAGGTTACAACTTGATGCCCGCCTTGGATTAAATGTTCAAAAATAGAGCTGTCATGTCCAACTGTGCGCTTTTATAATGCTACTAGGCAATGTTCTGTTATCAGTTTGACCAAGCGTCTGGTCTTGTGTCCTCGGTACCTTACACCACAGGTGCAAGTGGCTTCTAATGCACCCTCTTCTCTTTTACTTAGTTACGGTTCACGGCGGTTCTCACTGAGTTTTACCGTCTATGCCACCGTTATCAAACCACCCAGTGATCTCCTGCCGTCCACGTCGGCTTGCGCGACCTTTACGACGTTCGGTGTTTGTTTTCTGTGATGACTGGATCAGCAGGCTTACATTGCACATTGGACACCCCAGGCGTGTAGCTCAGACTGGGATTGGCAATTCTTCTGTTGTTGCTGAACCAGTTGCTCTCATCTCGTTCTCTTGCTACTGGCTGCATGTGTCCGGAGATGCGGATGAAGCCATCACATGTCGAGTTGTGGTGTGCATCGGCGGCTATTTAGCTGAATTCTCACCGGTTGGTTGAATTTTAGTTTTCGTAGTCTGTTAGACAAAGCAAAGTAAAATTGGCGCACTTTCGTTATACTAAGTGTCATTTGTGGTTACGGCACGGGTTCCGATTCAGCGAAACATTCGTGCCACAAAAGTAGCTTCTGCTGGGAACTTAGCACCCTTTATTTTCCTCTTGATGTCATTAATTTTTTACGCTTCACTTCATGCCGCCATCCCGTAGTTCGCTAACCCGATCCTTCGAATTGACGAGCAGTTTATGAAATCAGAATACTGCTTTAACCGGTTATCGAATGTTTACCTTGATTCCAAAATTCGCTTCTTACCTCAAAGATATTCATCGTGCTACCTGAACATTACCCGTTGTTCGATTTCACTTTCTATATAGTTGTTACACGAAATAACTTGATGCGAATTTGTCGGCGATCGTATGACCGTACGCTTGCTAATTGTTAGCATTACCACTGTGTCGCTGGTTTTCTGATGAATGTTTGTCCATTCGTTTGTATGTTAATGTCTTGCTCTTTCCGTTTCCACTGATCTATTTCCCAGTTAACTCGTACACTTTGTCCTTTAGTTTTGTCACAAAAATTCGGATGCACGGCGTCAATGAAACTACCGGTCAAGTGAGTTCGCTGTCCATTCAGTCATCTTCACTTTTCCCTTCCGCCAAGCGATCATATTTAAGGGATTCTATTTCCAAACGTCATACGCTTGATATCACTTGGCCTTGTTTGCTCACTGCTCTCAGCCCTTGCATCCTATGGATGAATGTGACACATGTGCCATATGCATTGTTCTCGACGATTCTGTGAAAGCCGTTTCACTTTTCCCCATCCAGCGCTTTAACTAGTTATTGTGACACTTTATCCTCCGCGGTTCTACTTATCAACTGTTGCTTACCCACGGGTCCTCGGAATCTTTCGGACCACTGTAACTGGCCAATTCTGATATGCAACCCTGCATCAGGTTGCATCGACATTTACTGGGCAATCAAAACGCATTGGCATTAGATAGTGGCAGAAGACGAGAGCAAGCGTTGCATTTATGAAAATTTTTCATCTACCAGATAGATGTCAAATATCGCAATGAGGCTGGACCTTACTGTGGTGTGATAGTTCTCGTGCTCCAGAGCACCCAGCACCACCCAGCATAGCTCATTATGCTGGGTGGTGCTCTTTTGCACCTTTCAGAGCCACTCATACCAGATTGGTCAATGGTTAGAGGCCAGACAAACTCAGCCTCCTGGTCTTCCAGGTCGAGGGTTGGAATGAGGGTGGCTCCTTACTCCTTAAAACGGACTTCCTGTAGCCCAACGCCAAACCCGCTGTCTTGCGGTCAGGTTTTTGAACCTAAGGCTTTGGTTGAGAACCCTAATCGTTCTCCTGTCTAGGCCTGGACAATCTGACAGTATCCTGCAAACGCGATATTATGAATCTTTCGCCAAACAATTTCCTGATACTCTGACGACCGCAGAGGATAATCAACGGTGCCCTATCTACTGCATCGAGCAGGGTGGATAGGGGTTTGGATGTTACTGCTCAAGCCTTCCCATCCTCTTATACCCCTCTTACGCTTTTTCACTCTTATCGTCCCGTTCCAACTTCATTTCCCCCTATTTTCAAATTCCAATTCTTGACCCTCCCCCACCTTGATTTTAGTCTCAACATACATATGAACACTTTGCGTCATTCCCGCCATGTCGACATGCAAGAGACCAAGCCCAGTTCATAGGCTTCCTTTAGGTTGACTTTTCTCGTTGTATGCACATTGCCACAGATCAGTCAATAGGCAGCACTTGCTCGAACATTGGAGACCCTCTCGATTGATATTTGCTGCTTATCGGAGACCCGCCTGCAATACCCGAGCGCACTGCTCACTTTGCGATCCCCTTCAGGTGACACTAGCAGCACTTTCTCACTGCGCATATCCGATAATAATGCAACTTCTAGCACCGGCCAAGCCGGTGTTGGTATTGCCCTGAGTCCCCGGACTGATGCTGCTCTGGTTGATTGGATTTCAATAAGTAGCTGGTTGTGTGCGGTCCGATTGGCTGGCTCGTTCAAAGCTTTGAGGTCACGCGGGACTAACAGGTGTCTATTCGTCATCGCTGGTTATGCACCAACAAATTCTAGCGATGGTTAGGGAAAAGACGACTTCTATCGTCAACTGAACGAGCTCCTTCGCCACAGAAGGAGCGCGGACACTGTTGTGCTGGCTGGGGATCTGAACGCTCATGTTGGAAAATTATCCACTGATGAACTGCATCTGGACGGCCAACATGGTGTAGGCTCCCGTAATGATAACGGTGAGCGGTTACTTCATTTGTGTGAAGATGCTCGCTTATTTCTTGCGAGCACTAATTTCCGACGCAGCACCCGCCGGAGGGTGACTTGACGCTTACCAGCCTCAAACCAGCTATGGACGCAAATCGATCACATTGCGGTCAGTTACCGATGGAGACGCTGCGTCCAGAACTGTCGCTCGATTTGGAGCACATGTGTGGACACCGACCATGCACCTGTATCTGCTGACCTGCGGATGCATTTTGGCGGACGCTCACTAAACTTTGTGAGCGCATTGATAGCAGCAAACGGGCGAAGTTGACTGTGCTGAATGCCTCTCAAAGTACGCAGTCATGCGAGTTGAGTAAGCGCTCACTAGATGCAATTGGAGATCACTGGTCTCATATTCACCAGCTCTAACTAGCAGCAGGAAAATCCTCATGTGGACACTGGTTCTCTTCGCAGTCTCTGGAAATTATCGATGCTCGCCGGCATGTTCTGACTGGAAGCGAACACCATGAAACTCACAAAGAGCTCCGGATAAAACTCCGATCTAGCCTGAAGAGAGACCGCGAATCCTGGTGGTCGTGCTTCAGAGATGGAAATGGCCACTACCCTTGGTAACCATCGTACATTATTCCGCTGATACGGGAAACGGGCAGCAGGAGACCCGGTGTTAGTGAAACTATACGTGACAAGAGTGGACAGCCTATCCACAACTTGTCAAAACGCTTGGAGCTTTAGGCTGAGCACTTTGAAAAGTAATTTTATTGGTCGGAATTGTTAGATTTCTCACCGGCCACTGATTGCCCCCCCTTCCGTGCGCTGTCCCTTTGGATCCATCCTCTTGCTCAGAAGTCGAACGTGAGATCACACTGTTGAAGTTGAATAAAGTCGCGGGACCAGGTGATCTTCCTCCATCGTTCTTCAAATTCGGGGGACCTGCTTTTGTGCATGATTTATACGAGTTACTAGTGAAACTGTGGGAGCAAGTAACTATCCCAACGGACTGCAGCCGCTCCGTCATAGTCCCAATTTTCAAGGGAGGCTCACGATCGGAATGCGGCACCCATAGAGGAATCAGTCTTATTTACATCGCCTCCAAATTGCTTGCCTCTGTCATCCTTCACCGACTGACTGGCACTCGTGAAAGCCATATCCGTGAAGAGCGAACCTGGTTTCGTCAGGTTCGTGGCTGCATCGACCACATCTTCACTTTGCGTCTGTTGTTGGAGCACCGTCACATATATTGGCGGTCCACCGTTGTGTTCCTCAATATCAAAGGTGCATTCGATTCGGTGAATAGACGTGCACTTTGGAACTGTCTACTCAGGAAAGGGGTACCTGAGAAATATGTAAATATTATCCGAGCTCAGACAGAGTGAGGGCTTACGGCAAGCTGTCGTCGCCCTTTGGTATTTCCGTCAGTGTGACATAAGGATATCCACTGTCACCTTTCCTCCTCAACTTCGTTGTTAATGACCTCATGGAAATCGCGGTTACAGGACACGACTTAGGTGTGGAGCTGCTCCCAGGTTAACGGCTTCTTGTCTTGAGGATGCTGGCGATATTGCCCTAATCTGTGACAGCTAACAAACGTGTCAAGCGGCACTGCACAGATTAGCACTGACTGTCCGTCACTTCGGGCTTTGCTTCGAACCCTCGAAATACAGAGCATTCCTCCAAGATTAGCCTGGACCACCTCCTGAGCTGACCCTTGTTGGAGATCAGCTAGAAGTCGTTCAAAACTTCAAGCGCCTTGAAAGTAGCATTAGCATCCATGGGATTGAAGATGAGATCACGAACTGTATAGCAAAAGCTCAAAGCGTTTTTTCTAACCCTCGCCACTTATGGCGGCGGCGCGACATCACTCTAGCCCTGAAGGGTAGTGTGTACAATGCAGCGGTACGTCCGACCCTATTGTACGGTTGTGAAACCTGACCCCTTAGATCAACGGACATAAAAAGGGTAGTTACGTTCGACCACCCTGCCCTTGCGATTTATCTCACATCTGGTGGGAACATCGCGTAAGCAACGCGCGTGTTCGACGCCTTGTTTACGGCACAGGAAAAGAAAATGAACCGCTCAGCACCGTTATTTCACGTACCAGGTTCCGATGGCTCGACCACGTGTTACGCATGCCAGCCCACTGACTCCCGCAACGTGCGTTGTTTGCGCGCCGGGGGTGTGGATGGAAGAAGAGGAGGGGTGACCAAGTGATGACTTGGTCCAGAGGAATGAAGGCCCTCACTTCGAAGCTAGCCTCCGTTGGAGCGTCTCGGCTACCTGGTTGGGGTCCGAAAGACGATGAACACGCTTTGCTGGATACACTTGCTCTTATGGCTAGGGACTGACCTCAGTGGCGTTCGTGCTGTGAGTTTCTTTGTCCCACCCCACCCAACCACGACCTCACTATTTTCCTTATATAATTACACACAGGAAATTTTTTTGCTGCATGGTAGCCGGCTGGTAGCTTATCGGAACGATGTCCAACTGTTACCGGTAGCTCAGCGGCCTTGCACCTGTTGCATTTTTTCCCTTTTTATCTATTGCGGCATAGTAGCTGACGTGTATAATGATGAATGATAGGTGTCAAAAGGCTGAATTTCCGAGATTGATCGGCGGTGTTGGTGGAAAATGAGACCAACTCGATCGTGAATATGACAGTACTTTTCTGGCTTATTTCCATCGTAGTTCCAGGAAAGGCATCATTCCGATGCGACAGTATTTAGGACAAATAGACATTTGATTTGTGCTCAAGTGTGTGTGGTGTTGGGTCGAGAACTATGAAAAGCGGTTCGATGCACACGGTACAGCTGCGTTGATAGTTGGGTTATCTAACGACAACTTTGATGTAACAACTCATCGGCTACTGAATCGATCTAAGTCGCCTAGCCCAGATGATTTTCCACCTTTGCCGAATAGAGGCGTTGACACTCACTAGCGGCTGTCTCGGATTCTCTGTGCTACATCGTTTGAAGTAGAGGAAGTGCCAGTTGACGGACGATTTTCGACTATCATTTGGATGTGTATAACGGACCAAAGGACTTGCTGCGAGAATCACTGTGGTCTCCGTCTGCTCTTAACTGCAGCCTGAACACTGTAGCGCGTGCTACGGCAACTCACTTATCCTCATGCGAGGCGAATTAGTGAGTCAGGTTTTTTTTCATCCTGCACAATTTTACGAAGAGTAAATGGTTGTGTGGCAACATTTTTGCAAACAGCTCATCACTGCAGTGTTTCGTGATTCAAAAACGGCCTATTTATACTAGGGTCTCTCTTGGAAAGGTATATCTGAGAAATTCATTTCTGTTCTCTATGGTCCCTACAGGAAATACCCTTCTAATTTGGCCACAACAAATAGTACACATCAAGGCTGTCTTATATTCCTCTCCCTTCAATTTTAATTTCCAAATAATCCCAACTACTTCCTCTGTAGTGGATGACCGACTGAATATGCTGATCACATGGTAGGTCTCGGAGTGGAGCACAGCTGCTATACATGCGCTGCTGAACTGACTAACGCGTAACACTGTTCGCTTCCGCATTTCTCCGCACTGTCAACATACAAAGTACTGGGCCAACCCACCAACAGTTTTCGCTACCACTGAATAGCCACTCGAAGTTTCTTTATCCTTCCAGATGTATCACGGAAAAGATTGCAAAAATATTGCTGAAGCTCATGTGGTCTTTCTAAGCCTCAGTTACTTATGCAGATTGATGGATGTAAGCATACAGTGTTATGGTTGCTTGTCACTGCGCAGGCTCATCATTTTGTGTTTGGTAGCAGACTTTCCTGGGTCTCATCACATAAAGCAAGCCGACTGCATCGGCATGTATCGTGTTTACGAATAATGCTCCTATTTGCACACAACCCCAAAGTGGCCAGTCAGTGACACAGCAGAAGAGGGTGAACAGGTTCACGCAAGTACAGTCTGGTCGGTGCTTGTTGTCTTCCTTGATGTGGAATCGTTCAAAGTAGTGGTTCAACACCCTACGAGATATAACACGGTCACTGGGTCAGCGACGTTCTTGCGTTCGTTCATTCGCACCTCGGGTGATGATCATGACTATTGTTCTTCCTCTATAATTTATTGTTATTATCAACAGCGACATTACCATAATTTTAGCGACTCATGCGGCTTATAATCTGATTGTGGTGAACCAAAGAACATTACACCACTCACAAAACATCCACAAGTAATCTACCATCGCCCTTTGGACGTCAGAAGGACAGGTACTTCGGTCCATTGGGAAGTGACGAGTGAGTGAGCCAATCTGCAACATCAGGACAGGTACTGTGAGCTCATTGGCAATACATCGCGCACCAAGCAGAAGTCATGTATTAAATTGCGCACCTAATCGTCAGCCCTCGGTAGCTCAGTGGTAGAGTAGCGGACCGGAAATTCGTGGAACCGGGGTTCGATTCCCCGTCGAGGCAGATTATTGTGTGAAGCTTTTCGTGACTTCTACTTTCTGCGAATAAATAAATAATGTCAAAGTACCCGAATCCACCGCGCTTCAAGGTTATAGAAATGAACTAAATAAGGTTCACTGGTTATATGTCCCATGTGGGAATTGTAAGTGCGTTTTTTTGGCTACTCCACGCCACGATGCTTTCAGCAATCGGTCCCGAGATCAGTGGACAACTGCGTAACTTTTGATGGTCTGGAGCAAGCGAAAAGCTTAGGCTGATTAAATTCCACAGACGGTTCAGGCTCAACATGGTGGATATCAGCAATACTTTAGGTCCCCTGTGCTTGGCTACTCAGCGTCGTCTGTGCGCACTAACAGTATTCATGCAGCCACACTAGTCGCGCTTTGGCTAATGATACTTCGAGGGTCGCACAGGCTCAAACCGGCTGTTGTTTGAACCACTTCTAAATGAATCATTTGCCTTGAGCGATCTATCAACCGTCTGATACCCTCACTGTTCATTACAAAATACTTTGCATTCATTTCTGACTTGCTTGCTTGTATGGGTCTATTGCACTTAGATTGGTGCGATTTTCTACTTGCGCCTATGTTTCGTTGACATTTCACGAGCTGCCTAAAAGCAGCTTACGTCATGTGCTTTATTAATATTAGCCGAGCGAATGTTTTCAACATCACCCCCATGGAAGGAGATCGATGTCCATATGACAGTCCGTAAATAGTGCGATCTGTGGAACATCAGCTGATGTCATTTGGTTTAGATGGTCTCTAATGATGAGAAAGCACAACCATTAGTCGTTGAGTTACTGTAACTCATCTTAGATGGTCTGTGACCGATTAGGTGCAGACCGTGAAATTCTCACCCGCGCTTGACGCGGTTCTCATCCCCCTAAAATGTTCTCCCCTTCTTGACATAATCTCCGGAATGGTATTTTTTTGGTTGTATTTCGGCTAAAACTATTTGTTTATTGTTGGGACCTTTCGACAAGATCCTGTCCAATGGATATCTGTTAAATAATCGGCTTTAGAGCCTTTACCTCTGAAATTACTGTCGACGTAGCGATTCGGCGATTCCGGTGAACAGACCTAAACCGTGAGATATTGATAGCTGATATATTTGCGAATCACTGAACACTGTTTCGACTATTGGCCCAACAAATGAAGTGAAACAGCAGCTCATGATTTGAGTCTATCTGTAACTTTATTGCAAATAGATAAAAAATGATCATGATCAGCAAGGCGCATAGATGCAATGAGCTCCTTCCACCGATGATAACAACCAGTGGTGACCCATTTGTTGTTGTCTCGGTCGGCGTTTATCACCCTGAAACACTTGTGGTGTCGTCGGGATGTCTCCCTCTTGGTAATAGGTCGCGTTTACAAAGTCACCATTCGGACGGTGTTGCTATATGGAATCGAATCGTGGTCAGTTCGCGTGGATAACGTGCACCGGCCCCCGACCTTTGACAATGGGTTCTTTAGAACGATTGTTCGTATATGGTGGCAGCAACGAATCTGGAGCAGTGAAGTCAGGCGTCATGTCTTGGGGAATGCATTCTCGCTGCGTCAGTTTAGATGGCTCGGTCACGTTCTGCGATATTGTCAACAGCATTCGCGCTTCCTATGTACTTAACACACTACTCACACATTCGTCCCCCGAAACCAGCCGAATATTCTGTGCAATTCCACTCCAGTGTTCGTTCGGTGGTACAACGAAAATCAAATTGCCAACCTAGACATGGGTCTTTCCAAAGTCTCTGGAACTTATGAATGCTCGCTGACGTATTCCGGCTGGAAGCAAATACAATGAGACTGGCAAAAATCTCAGCAAAACTGCGTGTTAGCCTGAAGAGAGACCGCGAAGCCTGGTGGTGCCTCTGAGATGAAAATAGCCGCTGCCGTTGGTTATCATCTTAAGTTATTTCGTTTGATACGGGAAAAAGGCAGCAGGAGACCTGGTGTTAGCGAGGCAATACGCGGCGAGAGTGTACAGCCGATCCACAGCTTGTCAAAGCGGCTGGAGTGTTGGGCCGAACACTTTGCAAGGTACTTTGACCAATCTGATTTATCGCTTTCTCTTTCGGGCATTGAGTGCCCTTCTGCATGGGCCGTCTCCTTAGATCCACCCTCATGCGCAGAAGTCGAACATGAGATCAGACTGCTGAAATTGCATAAGGCCGCTGGTGCAGATAGAATTCCCACAACTCTGTACAAATTCGGGGGACCTACTCTTGTGGATGATTTACACGTGTTGCAAATAGAACTTTGGGTCATGGAAACTGTCCCGACTGTAGCCGCTCCGTCATAGTCCCAATTTTCAAAGGAGGCTCCCGTTCGGAATGCCGCAACCATATCAGTCTGATCTCAGTTGCCTCTAAATTACTTGCCTCTGTCGTTCTCCACAGACTGACTGGCGCTCTTGAAGGCAAGATCCGCGAAAAGCAAGCGGGGTTTCGTCGAAATCGAGGCTGCATCGACCACATCTTCACTTTGCATCAAATGTTGGAGCACCGCCATGTTTATTGGTGACCCGCCGTAGTCGCGTTTCGGTTGATAGATGTGCCCCTTGGGACTGTCTGCTGAGGAAGGGTGTGCACGATAAACATGTAAACATTATCAAAGCGCTGTACGCGCATAGTTCGGGCAGAATGATGGTTTGTGGCAAACTGTCGCCGCCCTTTAATAGCTCCAGCAGTGTTAGACAAGGTTCCCACTTTCACTTTTCCTCTTTAACTTCGCTATTGATGAAATCATGGAAATAGCATTCGCTGGACACGACGTACAAGGTGTGGAGCTACTTCCTGGTGAACGACTTCTTGACTTGGAGTATGCGGACGACATTGCCCTCATATGTGACAGCGCCCAAACGTGCCAGGCTGTACTGGACCGATTAGCACTTGCTGTCAATCTTTTTGGGCCATGCTTTGCTCCGTCGAAATGCAAAGTTCTCCAAGATTGGACCTTACGCTGACCCCTGGTGGTTACCTGCTAGAAGTCGTTCAGGAATTCAAGTACCTGGGTAGCTATGTTACCACCCGTGGGATCGAACCTGAGATTACGAACCGTATAGCAAAAGCCCAAGGTGTTTTTGCCAATTTCCGCTACCTTTGGCGCAGACGCGACATCTCTCTCTCTCTGAAGGGTAGAGTGTATAATGCAGCCGTCCGTTCAATCCTCTTATACGGTTGTGAGACCTGGCCCATCACGTCGATAGACATAAAGAGGCTGGTCACGTTCGATCATCACTGTCTGCGCAACTTACCTCTGGAGCATCGCGTGAGCAATGAGCGTGTTCGGCGTCGCGTATTTGGTGCAGGAACAGCGAGGGAACCACTCAACACCATCATATCACGCACCAGGCTCCGATGACTAGACCACGTGTTGCGCATGCCAGCACACCGACTGCCGTGACGTGCATTGTTTGCGCGCCGGGCGTGCGGTTGGCAGAAGGAGGCCAAGCGATGACTTGGTCGAGAGAAATGAAAACCTTCACTTCGAAGTTGGCGTCTGTTGGTGCATCCCGACTGTCTTGTTGGGGTCCTAAGGACGATGACCACGTTTTGTTGGACACACTGATATGGGTAGGAGCCGGTCCCAATGGCGTTTGCTTTGTGCGTTCCTTTGTCCATCCTTCTCCAATCACAATCTCATTCGTTAGGCATAATATAATTTTCTTTTTTCGGCATGATAGCCGGCTGTTAGCTCTCCGGAACGATGTCCATCCGTTACTGGGGACTCAGCCGGCGTGCTACCTTTTTCCTTCTTGTCTTTTGTATTGCGATAAATAGCTGAGGTGTTCTCCACCTGTAGCTAACGCGTATAATGATGATGATGGTACAGCGCTGTAGTCGAAAAGTCCTCAACTGGATTGTATTCCGTACTCATGTAATGTTTCCCAGTACGCATATAGTTTGTCTTTGGTATAGAGATTCTAAGACAAGCAGACCTAATTGTAAGCTCGGCCACCAAGTGCGCTGGACCGAAACACGAGCCATTTTCAAGCCTGATAGACTGTTTATAACTATTGATAGTCATGTTCTTGATGAGGCGCAAATATGGTGCCGCTCCCCTCTGTGATGGAAACGAGCCAAGCTTTCATTTGTTTGAGAATCATTGATTCACGGCATCATGATGTACTCACGTACATCATGGAAGCAATTCAGATGCGATCTTTGCACTTTTTAGACAGTTGATAGTGCGATTGAGTGCTGTCCGACAAAGCATCTGTACGAAGTACAGCCGTATTGCTGACATATATTCGCAAAGAGTGGAACTTAAGTTTGAGTGCCCGTTGCGGATTGATGCCGCGTTTTTTTCCCCGCCCCTTCATTAATAATAAATAATTACTGTTACTCTTTCTGGGCTTCGAGAGCTGAATTAATATTAATCGGTAACCTGAGTTATTATCTGCATTAGTCCTATATTTTCCTCCTGGTTATACCGCTCCTCATTTAAGATATTTCACATTTTCGCGTCAATCTTATCACCTCTATCGCAGGTCGATCCAAGGGCTTTCTCTACACTAACCTCATGGAGAAGAGGCTTACGGATGCGCGATGTCTTAGTCGAACTTCGCCGAAGGATGGCTGCAGCTGAGAATAGCCGACTAGCTCAGCCTCCCGAGGGCTCCACGTTCAGCTGATGCACTGTCGTTGAATTAGGATTGTTGCCCTTTCAGTCGCTCTGCGAATTTATTTCGCTCTTTTCTCCATGGCCGGCGTCGGGTTTCTATCGACGTTGACTCCGTTTCACCTATCCTATTCTTCTTGTCAAAAAAAACTTTGCATGCTGTCTTGTGAGTACCTAAGTCATAATGTCTCCTTGTCGTTTTTTTCGCAACGGACTATTCTCTGCACGGAATATTTTTCTATTCCGATAATACACTCTACAAGTTGCATTTCACTTTTACCACGGCGCAATTGCTATCGGGATAAGCGTACCTAATGTTTTGTTGACCCGCCGCGCAGTATGGGCATTCCAGTGCTGGTCTCTATCACGCATCATACCCTAGCTCTCAGGCTGCATGTGGTTTCAGATGACACAGTGTGATTATTAGTGCGGAAAATATTGCAATCAAGTGGGCGTGAATCGGTTTGCTGAGTTCACATATGAACTGAGCTTATGGTCATCACTTGAACCTATGTTCCCCTTATCGTACGTTGAACTTATCAATGATGTGTTCAATTTTCTGCGTACTTTTCTTACTTACCTTGGAATAAGTCTCCTAGTTCTCCAGTGGATGTTGTACCAATTTGGGTTCCTCTTCTTGTACCGTCTGAACTGTTCTTCGACTTACTATGGTGGTTGAATGTCTGAAACAAGCCGTTTTGCTCTCCTGGATCTGAGTGGCCTAGTGATCATTGCGTTAGCCGTCAACCGCTATACACTGAGCTTGGCTCCCACACCAAATTATCTCTACCTGAGGAGTTTAAATTAGGTTACGAAGTGCATTTATGGGAAAGAGAGGCTCCGAGAGTCTCCATTTCGCGTAGAGCCTCAGCGATCGGAATGACAGGGCTTGAATTCAGTGACTGCGTGTCACAATCCAAAACTCCAGTCGGTTTTGCCTCACACCTATTAATTGTTCGCAGTTAACCGATGTCAGCAATACCTATCAGCCGTGATACATGCATGCGGTGGATCTCTAGTTGTCGTCATAGTTTAGTGGCATAAGCGACGGGTGTCGAGAGGCCATGTTCCGGTTCCTGATGAGTCCCAACAATAAGATGAAGCGGCTGCCTGGTGTGTTGAGCTGTCGTATAACACCAGCGTATGCGCAGCCGTTAAGCGCACAGACTGAGACAGTAACAGTGATAATGACCAAACACGAGGGAAGGCAATTTAGAAAGTAATGCCAGTGAAGCTTATTCTACGTCAAGAACGAGAGTGATGGTGACAGTGCAGATAACTATAGAAAAGTGCTCACAGTGCGATGAAAAATGACAACGGCGATGTGCAAGGTTGAGTGGACGCAGCGGTATGGTCATCTAAGCGATAGCGTCGATTACAATCTAGTGTGCTGGGAGATCAGAGAAATGTGGTCATAAAGTGTGGGAGCGAAGTGGTGAAAGTAATCCATGTCAATGGCGACTCAAAATTGACGATAAAGTGCAACGATACGGTTTTAGGGGGGCGGCCATTTTTGACTACTTGTGAGTCCATGTTTGACTGGACAGTCTAGTGAAAAACCCTGAAGCCCGTCGGCTGATGTTAGACATCAGACCGTCTGGGGAACTCGCGGTATCTAGGTTAGACATTATATTCTTTGACGGCCACAAGCAGGCTGCTGACGTGCACTGTACAATTTTGCTGTAATAGACCATGCGAAATAAACGGGCTGAGGTTCGGCGGCATCTCTCAAGAGTAAAAAGCAACCTTGGCTGTTTATTTGCGAGTACTGGTAGGGTTTATCGTTTTCATTGGAAGGTCCGTCGCGATTAGACTCAGACAGCGGCCATACATTCAGGAAGCGCTAGACGGTCGTTTTGTCCCATCAAGGCTCGTCAGTAGCGCGCACCCACCGAATCCGGCAGGATTCGAACACATGATCTTACTCCAACGAATCAGCGACCTTTGTCGCTGAGCCTAGGTGAAGGAGGCGGACCGCTATGACTGTGATGAAACGCGGCTCATCCTCCACGTGCATACGACAGGACTGCCCCCCCCCCCCAGAGTTACGACTTCCTCTGCAAACCGCCACCAACCGAGGTGACACGTGAGCTGCTACGGAGATTACTGATTATTAGGGTGTAGTCGGGTTATATCTGCTTTTGGAAAAATTCGTCGCAGCTAGACTCGCGCAAACAGCCACTACACATCCAGCAAGCGCTAGACGGCCGCTTCATCCCAATGAGATCGTCAGTGATCGCGTGACCCTGGTGCCCGACCGTTATGGGTAACGCTGCATGCGCCAGTTGGTGATCGCGTGGAGCCGAAGCGTCGGCACGACATATTGGAACAACAAATATGTAAGTTGGCAACCCAAGGGTTGGACTAAAGTGGTTAACATACCGAAGTCTGGATCCATAGGGTTTGTATGGTTAATGTCCAGAAATGAAAAATCAAACGGTGGACTTTGGTGATTTTACTATAATTACTATTTTTGCGTTCATTAATACACCGCATTCACTGGATGGTCTACAACAAACCGAAGGATATCACTCATTTGTCGTTTTCCTATTACGAACAGTCGGCTGGTGACAACTGGATCCACTGCAGGTTAGCAGTCCAAGCACACCCAAGCGTTTAAGCAAAATGAACAGAACGGAGAACAACTGAACACCAACCTCAGAGGATATGCATGCAATTATTCAAGAAGTATGTGATAAGACTAGCCGGCAGCGACCAGAACATAATTGTCGCTGAGAGAACTGTCTTGAAAAAGTTAAAACATAACGATATCACAAGCAGTTCAAGTTGCAGAAAAAGCCTCAACGGCCTCAATTCAATCGTTTAAGGATGCAGGACACCAGTCAAACCAGACGAAGGGACAGTTTTTGAGACTGCTGAGATCACAGCCAGTTGATCCATGGAATCCGACACACTTCTTTTTACGTGCTTAATTTCAGGAGGTAGATTGGCTGGCTGTGGCGGAAATGGTTCAGTCCCTGGTGGTCCAGTCGGAGCTCCATGAAAGAAGGTGAACTGCAAAGCATACAAGGGAATAGAAACTTGAGCATATTACGAGTGTGGCATAAGCTGATAACAACATTGCAGTTCCATTTTGCACCGATACGCGGGGTATCCAGACACCATGACGAATGTCTCCAAATTAGTAATGATGATAACAATGACAGCATGCGAATCAAAATCATCAGAACGAAATTCCGTCGACAGCGAGCAAAAATTAATTTGGTAATTAGTGTGCAGGGTACTTTACCCACTCATCCTCAGCACGAGTCCAAAACGTTCTCAGTGGGTGAGATAGCAGCCGAGGGGGCTGGACAGTTGCTTGATTCTCAACGATGTCGATTAAACCGCTGAGAAGCAATGTATGTGGACCTGACGATCAACCGATAAAACTGGCTCGTATTCTAGTGTTCCACTCATTCTGACGTGAGAAGAGTGGCCAAAGCAACGGCACCCAACTCTAGCATGCCGGTTTCAATTTGTTTTTGGCAGTTGCGTTGTCGAGCGCTCCTCCACAACCTATTCCGATAGCGGACAACCATTTTTTGCGCGAAAGAATGTTGAAATGGAGTCCAGTCGCACATACTCAAAAGAATAACCATTAAAACATACCGCCATGATGCGGTACCAGGGAGTCGGACCTGAAGAGCCGGGAAATAGAAAGTTATGACTGGATGATTGCACCTGACCGGGACTCTAGTACCAACTGATCCGGTGACATACTGAAAGACCTGTCGCAGTATCGTCGTTACGCTGCTGCGCAACCACCAACAATCGCGCGTGGTCTACGAGAACTGCGGGGGTCGCCCGGTCCCCCAGCAGGCTTGAACTCGCGCCCTCGGATTATAAGGCAGGCTCGTGATCCTTTTAGGCTACAGGCGGGCTAGTCAACCGAGCGAATGTAATTCGACTGAACAAACGCAGGCATCAAGCAATCTAGAGAAAAACACTGATTCTATCCTAGTCTCAATGAGATATGCAAAATCTAGTGAAAAGTACTTTGGTGCGCGCCAAAGGAATAGCTGAACGACAATAAACTGTAGCTCATGTGGGTTCAGTGTATCAAACACTAAAAACGCTAATGTTGCAACAGAAAATTTTAACACGAAACATCTGAGTCAGAAGTGAAGCCCAATGTAAGGAGGATGTTTGGCGAAAAATCAGCTTACCATCAGTCCGAGTGAAAATACGCATTGAAGAATCAGAATGCCGATCAAGAGAGGGCCGGCTAGCTGAAGTGTTAAAATAAGAACGGAGGCTGAACCACGATGAGTATAGGGCAAGAGCATTAGTAATTCTTGAAAAAGTGTGGTGAGAAGGCACGAGGCAACAGCGTTAGATTTGTGCGGCTAATCAAAGTTGCGACGATGTCTTGTTTGACAATGAGGTCAGCAATTGGCTAGATAGATTCAGGGTATTGGAAAGCATGGGCCTAAGAGTAACCTTAAAGTAGGCGGGAATGTTTTGCGATTCTCCCGGTTGACTGTGCAGCATTATGTGGTCGTCAGGGATAAACCCAAAAATTCCAAGTGCCTGTAGAGTTATTAAAAAGGATGCATCAATCTTTCACTTATGTGCAATAGGGTTATCGCATATATCCAGAATTCGGAGAACCCCGTTCACATCGGAAACATCCAATAGGCCTCGCTCAGCAACGCCTTAACAGCATATTCGTCGATTGGAACTACAAGCGGCGACAACGGGATGTCTGCTGTACCATCTGCAACACACGATCAAATTAGGATAAGACTGTGACGTGTTGAACTGTCAGGTAATTCGATAAAGAAGTGAACTGTCAGATTTGCGACGTCCCACAAATGGATGGCTAATCGGGCAGTATGCATCACTCTGACTGTTGACGATGAAGAACCGGCAGTAGCGGATGCATCCGAAAATCTTGTCGGGTGTATTAGTAGCGAAAGGTGCACGGATGCCGCCCACAGTTGATCATGCACTACAAAAGTGAGTAGTGTCTTTATGTATCTGCGATGCTTTGGCGTTAAAGACCGTGTTTACAAATCCACGGTGAGGACCGTACTTTACGGTAGTTAGATTTAATCGTTAAAATCTGAGGTCCTTAGATGCCCTTCGTGTTGTGCAAGGATCACTGCCCATGTTAAATGTTAGCAGCGTGCTCGCAGCGACATGTGAAGATGAGTGCTGGATGACGGTTATGTCAATTCAGGGGACCCATAAATGAAACCTGATAGGAATCGCTGATGCGGATCTATGGTGGTGCGAAGTTCCGAGGAGCAACCGCTGGTATAACAGCAAGGATTCAGGCCGGTCTCCAGACCGGCAGTCCACCGCGCTTTTTAGGGAAGAGGCCAAGCAGTTCATGGGTTTGGTATGAGATTTTACAGAACATAAAGCGTAAAGGACATCTGTGGCGCATACGTTGTCGAGTCGTAGCCTGACTGCTTGTAAAATGTTGGTATGGTGGTGATTAATCTATGGGGAAGTGAAAGTAGCACCACAGCCAAATATTTGCAGCTGTTAGTGCTATCAAGGCGTGCATACATTTAGATGGTAGAAAATGTCGCTCCTCCCATTGTGACTGCGTAGCACTGTGGCACTAACGCAACGTAGTACTATTGTGCTGCATTTTGTGATGATAACGATGAATAGGAAATCGGCAGAATGAAGAAAAAGGGAGACAGATTCATATCATTGAAGATTTCCATTATGAAATGCAGCATTTCGGCTGTTAGCGGAAAAATGGTCGCTTCACAACGTGTGCGGAGATGGCTGGTAGAATCAGTACCTACCCTGTTCATTGGCCGAGTAGATGACGCGTCTACTTTGTAACCCCTTAAAATCGCTGATTCGAGTCTGCGTGGGTGCAGCGTACTGTTGGTGCTTTCTGTCGCATTGAGACTGGGCTTTAACGTGGTACGACGGTTTGCGCTCCTCTTCGACTCACTGAGCCGGGCCCCTTGAGAACTACTCCTACCCAGTCGGTCAATGATCAGAGATCAGACAAACTCAGTATCCTAGCCCATACGTTGAGAATTGGAAATGAGATGGCATCTCTTTCTGTAAAATCAAACCGCTGTTACTACCTCACTGTCTTGCAGACAAGCTTTTGAGCCAGAGCCTTTGGGTGAGGACCCTAATTGTCCTCCTGTCTAGGTCTGGGCGCCCTGGTAATATCTCAGTCCACGTACAACCATGACTAGTTCCCCAAACTTCAACCACATCGGCCGTCGCGTAATTTATCAAGGGTCGCCTTATCTGCTGTATACGGCAGGGCGGACAAATGTTAACATTCTACTGCTTGCGGCTCGCTTCTTTCTTTTTCACCGGTTTCTCTTACTTCCATTACTAATCTTCCAAAATTCCCAGCTAAATTGGCAGCGGCCGCAATGCCACTGGAGTCACCATCTTCAACTTTCCACACCATCCATCGGACGACAATCGCCAAATGCTCCTTATAAGGCCACATTGTCTCGTATCCTGGGTAGTGTCCAAGGTTCGCTCTCTAAGATAAATATGTTAAAAGACTGCATTCGACTAGGATCAATGACTTCCACAGGGTTGCTGAATTAACTGCGGCCGGCTTGTCCTCCCGCTATTAGCTGCACGCATCCGGAGGCGCTGATGCTGCAATCACTGGTCAAGCTGGGGTACGTGTCACTCTCAGCTCCAAGGCTGTCCCGTGAGCAGTCGTCCGTGTGCAGCTCGTTATAGGACATCAACTAAGGTTGATTCACGAAATAGTACTAAACGCTGTTTGTTTGTGATTTCCGCTTATGCTCCCACCGACTGCAGTTCTGATGCTGCGACGCACACATCCTACTACGAACCGAACACCCTACAACGCAATGCTACCTGTTCAGCTATCACAGTACTTGTAGGGATATGAATGCGCGAGTAGGTCACTTAGCCTCTTCAGAAGCTCAGGTCGGTGGTAATTATGGGCTCAACTCCGACCGTACGGACAACGGCGAGCGTCTTTTGCAACTGTGTGCGGAGCGCCGGCTGTTTCTTAGTAGCACTGCTTTTAGACAGTAGGCACCGAAGTGCCAATTGGCGTACTGCAGCTGACCAGAGATAGACCCAAATAGATCACATTGCGATAAGTTACAAATGGTATTGTTCCATCCTGTATTAACGTTTGTGCTGGAATACCTGCGTCGACTCTGATCCTGCCTTAGTATGCTGCCGCTTTTCCATGTACTTTACCGGGAGGCGTAGCAAGCGTCTTTCTTGATTGGCGACAGAGGAATTGTCTCAGCTCTCGGTCAGGCAACCCTATCAAGGCGCACTGCGTCCAGAACTTTCACTGTGTTATCCTAATGACACTGAGCTTCAGTGGAATAGGATCACGAGTGTCATGCACGACGCTGGAGCATCTGCTTGTGACACTATCAATCGTCATCGCACCGAAAGGTCCGTGAACCTGTTGGAATCCAGGCTGGCTCTGAGCACGATGTGACCAGACGGAATATTTGACACGGACTAAAGCGGAGCCGACGCCCTGACAAGAAAGCCTGGAGAACCAGTAAGGCCCAAGAGATGCAGGAGTAGCAGGCAATTTTCACAAGCTGATCTGCAACACTGGTCCCAAGAAACCAGGTGTCAGCGAGGCAGATAATTCACGGGTATTTTGATTCACATTAAAGAGCACCAGTATAGCTCGTTGGGTGGAGCACTTCAGAATCAGTTCAGTTGGCCCCCTTCTCCAAGACCCATTCCAACTCAGGTGGTGCAGGCCGAACCATGGACGGTTAGTTAAGAGGTTCCGTCGGAGGCTGAGGTCCGAAACGTCACCACAGCCCTAATCGTTGTCGAGATTCTGGCCCAGATTCCCTAACACAACATTTCGGGATGGTGATTGAGATCCTGTGCAAAGCACTGATATCCCTGTTCGAACAGGTTTGGAAGGAAGAGACCATATCAGATAACTAGAGTGAATCGATTGTAGCGTCAATATACAAGAAGGGTAGTCGCATTGACTGTGTTACTCACAGAGATTTTAGCCTAACGCAAATGTTGACAACACTACTAGCCTCGATTCTCGTTCGTCGCCTCAATGCGGAACGGGAATCCCGGATTAGTGAAGAGCAAGTAGGTTTCTGCCCAGGACGGGCCTACATCAGAAAAAAATGTGTCAGCTGTACGCCGTAACCGGCATTTCGTTGCCGTGCGACCACCACCAATCGCATGCGGGCTGAGTATAACGCGAGGACGCCCACCCCTACGCGGAATCGAACTCGCGCCGCAAGCTCGTTACCTCTAGGCAACGGGCCTGTAGATACCAAATGCTAAAACAGCGACACACGTATCGCAGAGCGACAATAGCCGAGTGCGTTCGACTGTCGGTCGATGTATGCTGTTCAAAGTACTTACGCGGAAAGGTGTTCCCGTGAAATGTGCGAGCATTCTACATGTCATGTACTGGAACGCCACGGTGACATCTCAGATGTCTTTCCGATAAGTGGCGCTCTTCAGGGTTGCCCAATTACCCCATTAATGAGCATGAATGACGAACACGTTCGCTAGGGGTGGAAAACACCTCAGCTACTGTGCCACGATACATAAGAAAAGAAAAAGATGCAACAGATGCACGCCAGCTGAGCTACCAGTAACGGATGGTCACCGTTCCGGAAAGCAACCAGCCGGTTATTGTGCCCCAAAAAGTATTGTATTGCGCAAAATCTTTGTTATACTAGGAACTTCATCGTGGATTCCATCATGGAGTGTTCTATTGCGGAATCTCACAATGCAGGGGTTCAGATGCTACCTGGTGATTATGCGGGCAATATTGTCTTGCTGTTTAATGCTGTTAAAGCACTCAACGCTGAATAACCTCGCTAGAGTGGTCCGATCATTTGACATGCGCTTCGCACCATCAGTGTTGCAGGACCACCAGCCACTTGGCCATGCTGACATATATATATATATATATATATATATATATATATATGTAAAAACCAACTTACACTTAAACTAGGTCTTTTTAAGCTGGATAAACTTCATTCCGCTTTATTTGATTTGTTCTGCCTCCCTGAATAATGTTCTATTAACTGGCCATGTTGCTTAGACTAGTTGCGCTTATCTTCGGTAATTTTGTTGCGTTTGTAGCATTTTTAAGTAACTTGTGGACATTCCTTACTTTTCACGGATTTGTTGTTAACCAACTTACTTCATATGGTAATTTAACGAAGAGTTATGCCACCGTATCTGTATCCATTATTGGATTTATTTTATTTCAGCTTGTCGTTTAAAGTGAATGGATGTTCTTTGATATCCCCGGTGTGGTTGCGCTTGATGCGTATGTTGACAAGTTGCCTACCTGTCTATTACCCACTACCTCGTCCATACTGCCTCCAGGAGACAGTTGGTCGTTGCTGGAGGGGACGGGGTGCACGGTTCTTGTGGCCGTGCTAGGCTCAAAGAGCGGTTCCATGCACTCAGTGTGGAGCGGACTACGGTCCAGCCACCGCCTTGTGTGCGGTTGATTCCCCAAATACAGCGTGTTTGTGTTTGCCTGTGAAGGAGTGTGGGCCGGCTCCGTTGATGAAACGTGGTTCCCATCCGCATGCCTCCCGGTCTTATTCCTTCGGGTTTACACTGGATATGGGGTATGTGGTTGGAGCTGTGGGTGGTGCAGCGCAAGCCATCCATGGTCCCTCTGTAGGCGCAGGCGTCCTGTGGCTTGCCACAGTGACAGGCAAATCCGAAACCGGATGCCGCCAACCAACGTCAACGGTCTATAAAACGGACATCGAACTATACAAAACCATGGAATCGAGAATAATAAAACGCCCATAACATGCAAAATACTTTGAAAATGGAGGAAAATATGGGACAACGTTTTTGCGGTTTTACACACGCCATTTTGTATTTTTTTTGCAGTTTTTAGGCGTTAGTGTTTTTGTAGACGTGAAATCAGGCAGATTTACGCGCACCATTGCTTCTAGTGTTTTGGTCCATTGGCATTCTTCATCTTTGGGTCCCCAGTCGAGGAGTCGAACGGGGCCAGCGATAGCCAGGCAAGAAATCATCAATTTCATACACTGTCACCAGGTGGGCGGTTGACCTCCGCGCGGAGTTTTCCAAAGTAACCCTGCGCGCGCAGACAGGCCGCGGCGTGGTAAACGCTCGTTAGGCATGAACAAAACGTGGCCAAACCATCTTAATTGACGCATTCGGACGACATCACAAAGCGGTACTTCCGCCTTACTTAAGACGCGATGTCTAACGTCATCATTACACACTCGGTGTTGCTAACGCACGCGGGCAATCCCCCGCAAACAGCTACTGTCGAAGATCGAAACATGGCATATGTCTTCCACACGGATCCGCCAGGATTCGCATCCGGTACAGCAATGTCCCGCGTACACAGGCTTTGTAAACCCCGCCTTTTAACGAGAGAATGTCGCGACGGCATCACAAATGTCCTAAGTTGGCAAACACTTACCGGGCTTTAACGATTCGGCAGAGAAGTAGCTGCCTAGGTAGATAAAACTATCTACGTATTCGAACTGTGTGTCCTCGATGGTGAATTGTGGAAGGGGTGCCTGCTAATCGTGTAGAAGAAATTTACGCTTGGAGGGGCAAAGCACATATCAAACTTGGACGCTTCGATCACAAATACATCAATGGACGATTACATCCCATGGGAATCGTCGGTCGCGCGATTACCTGGAAGAAGTTCTATGCCGAAGTTCTGGAAGCCGAAGCTCCCAAAAGGACATCGTCGATCGCAAAGTTGAAAAGAAACGGTGACATTGGGCATCCTTGTCGTACGCCACTGGAGACAGGGAAGAGGGGAAAGCGTGCCATAGGCTTTCACTCGGACTGAAGCGTGGAGGTGTAGCGCGCGAAGTATGGCGACGTACTTTTTCGGAACTCCATTCTTCAGCAGGCAGTTCAATAAAGCAGGTCGATCTAGCGAGTCGAACGCAGCCTGAATATCCAGGAAAAAGACAATGGTGGGTCTGCGTTAGTGGTAACGATGCTCCAGGAGTTGACGAAAAGTGAAAATTTGATCTACACATCCTTGCCCGGGGAGAAAATCAGCCTGCTCCTCCCGGTAGTGTGACTCAGGAGTGGGGGATAACCTGCGGAGTATGATAGATGCTAGCAGCTTGGAGGCAACAGATATCAGGCTAATGCCCCTGTAATTGGCACACGAAGTGTGAGAACCTTTCTTGAAGATTGGAACAATGATTGACTCCCCCCAGGATCAGGGGACCCTTCCTTCCTGCCAGATCTTCAGGAACAGGGACGTTAGCTGCTTGACGACTGCTGTACAGCCGTAGTTGAACAACACTGGGGGAAGTTCATCTGAGCCTGCCGTCTTGAAGCGTTTCAAGTGACAAATCTCAAGACAAACCTCCGCTTCGGTCGGTGATTCGAGTGGCACTGAACACGGCATGCGAGCGAGTGTACCGAAGGCTTCGTTTGAGTTGTCTGCTGATAATACGGCGAATTTCATTCTGGCCTGGGTTTATTGAGAGTTCGGCATTGGTCGGACAGTGCCAGGGAGCGCACCAAAAGCTAACCTTTCAAGGGGTTTTATAACCCACAGACCGATTGGCCTGAAGTTAACATTGCTTGCTGCAAGAGCTTCCAGTGGTGTTCAACATCAGTTGGCAGGACACAGGCTAGTGTGCTTGCCAGTGATAATTGATAACAAGGGACTCGAGGTAGTTGATCAATTCACTTACTTTGGTAGCTGCATCAGCAACGACGGGCGCATAGGAACTGAAATCAGTTCAGGTATTTCAAAACTAGAACTGTCTTCTTGGATCTGCGACATCTTTGTCGACAGAAAAGAGTTTCCCTCGGTCTGAAAGGCCGTGTTTACACAGCCACGGTGAGGGCCGTCCTACTCTATGGGAGTAAGACTTGGCCCCTTCGATCTGACCACCCCCGGTGCCTTCAACCTGTCGATCATCGCTGCCTGCGAAGCACTGCCGGTGTCGGATAGCACCGGCGTGTGTGCATCGATGATGTGCGTAGGCGATTGCTAGGCAGTGATAGCCAGGCTGGTTCCTTAGAATAACAGTCAGCACTGAATAAATCGCGTTGACTTGGAAACGAACTACGTAAGCTCAGTCACGGCTTACCGAAAAGGGCCGTCTTTTGGCAGATTTAGGGTGGCGCAAAGCTCGTGGTCGGCAAAAGTTAAGTTACTGGAGAGAAATAAAGTCACTGACGACTAAACTGGGTACTGTCGACCCGTTTCGCCTATCAGGCTGGAGTCCACGTGACCCGGCTTCTGCTTGGCTCGAGACGTTACAGGACACGGCTCGTCGTTGACACTAGTGGCACGTCTGTTGTCGACTCCTAATGTGACTGTCGGTTTAGTGTGTTTGGTGCTGAGTTATCTACGTTGTAACGGCTGATTATGACTCGGGACAGTGAAAACCGCAAGGAAGCTGTCTCGCTGATGCCGCCTTATCTTAGCACGATAGCCAACTGTTTGTGACGGTATGCTGTTGACAATGTGTAGGCGCCTTGACCCTGAATATTTGCTTAGGGCATTATTCTTCAGTTTGTAGGTCGTTGTAGTTGTACGGCAGTGAAGCATCAGTGTAAATGACTGATGTACTGCTGTTGATAATGGTTTATAAAATGTGTGAACAGGATGCCCCCTGTAGTAATTCTAACCGAAACGCAAATGGGAAAATAAAATGTTCAACACCTACCTTCTGATGTTGTCGCCGGAACCCCGGAAGCAATGTGAGCGCAAGGAACGTGCAGGAAACCGCAGCTGCGATGATCAAAAGCAGCCATCTGAAGATACTGCTCGGGAATGTCCATAAAAGCTACGGGTAACAGAACACCACTCGTTAGTGACAACACACGAGGTAGACGTAAAGTGCACTCTGATGGTACACGTTTCAAAATAAAGCAAGCGAAAAATGGACAGAGGCAGTGAACGTGTAGCCTAGGGAAGCTCGCGAAAGTCTTTATTCAAGCTATTGGCAAGGTCCAACAAAAATGAAAATCATTCTTAAATCAACGTGAGTTGCGATCCTACACGCGTCGTTCAACGTTATTGGAAAGCACAGAAAAATCTCCGTTGACAATCGTCCTAGAGTTATGAATCCGCTGTAGACGATACCTATGTGACACTTAAACGTAGTCAAGTGCAGTTTGTACATTGGTTGTTTGACACTGCCATGGACGACTTTCAGTTTGAAATAGAAACAGAAACGCAAAACAAATTTGTCTGTGGAAATGCGTTAGTTTCCAGGCTGGTGGACAGACAACTACAAACATTTACAGAAACGTCAGAAGTACAGACCGAATCCCAGGTTACTATAGCAACCAACAAAAGTGCCACAAAGTAAGATGCACACGATCTCTCCCCCAAAGAACCGAAACATCGCAACACTGTGGAAGCAGAGCGAAGAGAAATACCTTTACCGACCATTTTAATAACGGATATTCATATAGTTTAGTGTGAAAAACGTCTAAACCACAATAATACAACGTCCAAAGTTTGTTGCAAGGCGGTTTACAGACAGCACTTGCTAGATCAGTAGACCCTATCAATCAATATCTGCTGATCCGAAACTTACCTGCAAGACTCCATCTCTGTGCTCACCCAGTGTTCTCCTACAGGTGACAATTGCGGCATTGTCTTACTGCGTCTATCTGGAGACAAAGTAGCTTAGAACGCCGATCAAGACTGTGTGGACATTGATCAAAACACCAGAAGCTGCTCTGATCGAATCCCAATCAGTAACAGGATGTGCGTCGTCAGGTAAGCTGACTGGCTCGCTCAAAGCTTCAAAGCCGCACGAGGAAAATAGGTCTCTATTTGTCATTGCCAAACTGTAGCGCTGACTCGGTGAAAGGCGATTTCCATCACCAAACGAACGAGCTCCTTCGTTACACAAAAGGTATGAATACTGTCGTGTTGGCCAGTGACTTGAATGCAGCGATGAGCTGCAGCATCTGGGCGACTAACAAGGTCTAACCTCCTATAATGATAATGTCGAATGGTTGCTAAATTTGTGTGCTAAATTTGTTAAATTTGTGTGAGCACCAACTTCTGCCACAGTGCCCACCAGAGGGTGGTTTGGCGCCCACTAGCCCCAGACCGGATATAGACACAAATCGACGGCATCGCGATCAGTTATCGCTGGAGACATGAGGCCAAAACTTCCACTTGATTTGGAGTACAAGCATGGAATACAATCATGTACTTGTACTGTTCTCCGGGTGCTTTATAGTGAACGCTGACGACGATGCTGTAAGAGAATAGACATTTGCCCACTGGTGGAGCCTAATATTCTGAATGTTTCTGAGCTGATTAAGCGCCCAATGAGCACATGTTCATCAGACCTAATTAACAGCAAGTATTTCTTCGTGTGGCAAATCCAATTGGCAGCCTCAACAGTGGGTCTCAATATAGTCGATGGAAATTCTGGATGCTCATCGACACGTTTCGGCTAAGAGCGAGACTCGCAAAAACCTCAGGGCAAACCTGTGTGCAAGTCAGGGAAAGATCGCAAAACTTGGTGGTCTAATAGTGCGTCGGAGAAAAAACGACTGCTTATCTTGGCAACCATCATAATTTATTCCATCTGATACTAGACGGGCAGCAGGAGACTTGTTGTTAGCGGAACTATATGCCTGGACAGCTTATCCGAACAACCCTCCCGTGGTGTCCGCTGGGTGGTTCGGGTTAACCGGTCCAGCGAATTGTTCAGCGGTAGTGTTCCAGGAGGTGGTGGATTAACGTTTGTCATATAAAAAGCAACGTAAGTCTGTTTAACAATACTTTGACATGGCGGTGTACCTCGGCACTAAATAAAGTCTCTGCGCTTCGCTTATCCGGATCACGTTCCTCATTCCACAGACATCCGTCCCTTCGAACCCTTCTCATGCTGACGACCTGACTGAACACAACACCAAACGCACCGCCAAATTAACACATTCAGGCAACACAGATACCTAAATTCATACCTACATACATTCACATACGCACATAGATCCAGTACATTACTAGTAATTTTACATTTCGTACAATTATCTATCAATTCTGTTTGTATTACTATGATCATGCCTATACAGCCGTGCGTCGCACTGTCGAGAATAAAAAATTTGGGCTCCGCTCTCAGCTCAAGCTACCTCTCTACCTGACGAGTCCAAATCAGGACGAAACCGGTCGGTCGTGGAGTGCAGTGTTGGGAGAAAACAGCTCCGAAACACTCTACTTCAGATGCAGTCCCATTGATGGAAATGGCATGGGTTGGCTTCAAAGCAAACTGTAGCCTCAGTCGAGATTGCGTGTCGAAATCCAGACATACAGCGGGTACACCAAGTGACAATTAAAAAAATTTATTTATTTATTCAATCGCTTGGAGCGTGGGTCAAAATTTTTGAAAAACAATTTAACCGGACAGAGTTAGCAACTTTCCTTTCGGCCAATGATCGTGCCGCTCTCCGGGTCATCCCTTTGGATTGGCTCTTTCGCGCAAAAATTTGACGTGAGGTCAGTCTGTTGAGATGTATAAGGCCACAGGATCAGATGGGCTTCCTCTATTCCTCTACAATCTGGAAACCAGCTCTTGTTGAGGATTTGAACGATTTATTAGTAAAAACATGGAAACAAGAAACTGTTCTAATCGACTAGAGCTAATCCGCTATTGTCCCGATTTTCAAGGGAGCTCACGCCTGGAACGAGGTAGTCATGTACTAGTCTGATCTCATTTGCCTCTAAGTTAGTTGCCTGTCGTTCTACACAGGTTGACTGGCACTGCGGAAGCCAGATCCGTGAAGAGCAAGCTGGGGTATCGTCGAAGTCGAGGCTGCATTGATAACATTTTCACTCTGCGCCAGTTACTGGAACACCGCCGCTTATCTTGGCGACAACGTGGCGGCATGAGACATAGATGTACACTGTCACCTATTTTCATTAATTTTGCTACTGACGAAGTCATGGATACCGCGTTCACTGTTTACTACTAGGAAGGTGTGGACCTGTCTTCGGGTGATCGGCTTAGAGCATGCCGACGACATAGCTCTACTCTGTGACAGTGCGCAAGCGTGCGAAACAGCTGTCAGTTATTGCATCCTGTGCTTCACGCCCTCAACATGTAAACTTTTCATCCAAGATTAACAGGGCCTAGTCCTGTACTGATCTTTGGTAGGGATCAACCAGAAGTCATTCGAAACCGTTACTACCTGAGCAGCGGCGTCAGCGTCATTAGAACAAAAGAAGTGGCCGACTACACCGTAAGTTCGAACCGCCTTCGGTACTTGTGGTGCCGTTGCGACATCACACTTGCCATGAAGAGTATAGCCCACAATGTAGCCGGCCGTTTAACCCTGTCGCATCGGTTCGACAGATTTGGAGACACTATATATGATTCGATAATCCAAGAGTTGGATATGGAGTCATCGAAAAAAGCATGGGAATGCAAATTGATCAAAAATAAAACGAAGCATATTTTTTGTCTTTGCGCGCGCCGATTTTCTCATTTTTTATCATTTTCACTGTTTGATAGATTAAACATGTGAATCAGCACAATTCTGTACACAGAGCGACCAAGTACGTTCGACCGCTGATGTCTCCGAAGTTTAGTTCATATCTGTTGGAAACACCGAGGGGGTAATGAGCGTGTTCGGTGTCTTGCTTATGGCGCAGGAAGAGGAGGTAAACCGCTTGGCACCATTAGTTCAACTGGCTCCCATAACTGAGTCAATCAGCACACCGATTTCCGCGAAGTGCGCTATTTGCATGACCGGGGTGTGGATAGAAGAGGAGGGAAGGCCAACCGATCACTTGGTCAATAGGAATGAAGGCTCTCACTATGAAGTTGGCCCCGTTCCTTGTTTTTTGACTCAGTAGTTGGGGCCCGAAAGTCGGTGAATACGTTTAATCGGATACACCTGTTGACATAGGGAAAAGCCAACTCAAATGGCATCTGCGTTCTGAGTATGCTTGTCCCCCTCCCTCTCACAACCATCTCACTACTGATGCATAATTAAAAAACAGCATAATATTACCTGTATTGTCCTTTGCCTTTGTCTCCTGCTTCTGCGATTATGCAATTATATTGCATCGCGTCATGATAGCTGAGGCATCTCTTATCTACAGCTAACATGCACGAGGGGGATGATAGTTATGACAATGATGAATCACTCGATTCTGCTGGAGGAATCAAATGAACAATAAGTCATAAGGATGTGTGAGAACGACCACCAGAAATGTTTGTAAAGCACTAATCAAAAGGAGTAACATCTATTGCTACGCATTGGTGATTTCACCACATTTGGTGACGAGAGCACAAGAACATATGAATGAAAAGAGAAAAATGGATAGCACATAAACGAAAACTTACAGATACAGGGACGAAGATCGAAAGAGAGTACCCATAGATGGAGAGCAATTCCGTCAACTTAAAGGATCCATAGCGTCCGGATGGCTGAACATTGTCACGTGACTCAGAAGCATCAATCAAAAGATCTTGATCAGCTTGCAGATCGGGATTGGCTTTCTTGGAACGAATGTAAGTCAGTCCAGTGATTCCCAGAGGCACCAACCACCAATACAGGTAAATGATCGTTGATGCAAGAGTTACTGGCGAAAAGAGATGGATAACGTTTCGGTTCCGAAGAGAGTGATGGATGGAAATGAATGGCTCACTACCTAACTTTAAAGGAAGAATACTGATAAAGGCGGATTACACAGGGTTGTATGCCTGGGTTTGTTTACTCATTAGGCAAAGCAGCTAAAATCCAAAAGGTTAGGATGAATTAAAAACTGAAGAAAAAGGATAACAACTGTCAGTTTTGTATAATTACCAGTTCGGAAGCCAGAAACAAAATCCAGTGTCCAGAAGCAGAATATTTTCCAGTTAGGTAACGATGTTCAATGAAACGCAAATACATGGTGTCACAGAGTGGTGGCTGATGCCAATGCAGTTACGCCGACAAGCACGGAACGGTGGAACACAGGAGACTGTTATGGTCACTAAGATCTCTCCGTGAGTGGCCGTTAGAAAATTGACCATCCAAGGAGACAAGATCACGGTTAAGTTTAATTGCCGCCAAACACATGACACATACTGCCATCTTTTATGTGGTCACGGTGACCTAGAATGTTTAGTTTTCTTGTATGATAGTATGAGATGGTCCGAGAACACACTTTTGATTAGCCAGTGCAATCGTTCTAATGAATTTCCGGGTTAGATTTTGGTTCATGTGGGGTTTACTGACCCATTTCTAAAAGGTGCTTCTCTTAATACCTCCCCTGTTATATGCAATTTAGTCTGTGGTTGACCTGCAGCGGCGCGAGAGGGATTCGGCAGCAATTCTTCCATCTTCTGCGCCGACAATCAGGTGCAGTAGAAGTTAATGGAGTGATGGGCTTATCTTTCTGAATAGCCTCTCAAATTGACAGCTGGAACTTGTACAGCAGTAGTTCAAGAAGCGTGGCAATGGCATCTTTTCTTCTGTTGAACGATGTGCACCTTCTGAGTTGGTTGATTTGGTGAACCACTTATCATCGCATACGGTCACTTCATAGCAGATATGGCCATACCTTTTCATAAACAAACCAGATTTCCAAGAAATTCCGTAGTTCCAACAGTCCTTTGTCAACACTATCTGTCCAATGTCAAAATGCCGCGGTATAGCGTGATATCTTCAGTTGTACTGATGTTCCATTATCCATTTCTTGGAGTTGTGTATATCAAGGAACCTAATCGGATGAAATTTCGTTCGAGGCTTTCTAAGTAGAAGCGATTCTGTTAGGCATGCACCGTCGTGCGTCTGTGGGTTAGGCGTAATCCTGTAAATTGGCAGAAAAGTCTGCACGACCTCTTGAATTGGACCGTCTCTCTCAGCTTTGAGCAGTACTCTCAGCCTGCCCATTGGACTGTGGATGATAAGAGTGTGAACGCATGTGCTCCATGCCGTGTAACGCAAAGAAGAGGCGAACTGAGGTCCATTGTCGAATACCAGTGACTTCGGAAAACTGGAACGGCTGAATATTTCCCCGACAGTGGTGACCATGGCCGATGTTCGACATTTGGAAGATCACGGACCACTTGTTTAATGCATCGATAATGAGTAGGAAGTTCCGTCTTTTGACTGGCCTCACGAAATCAAAGTGAACCATGTTTTCGTGGGCGTCGGTCAGGAAAACAGAATATATTTCCGCGTTGAGTTAACAGTTAGGGGACAAGTTGAACAGGAAGGTGTTAACTACTCGATTTGAGAATCCATAAACAGACAGTACACATAACTTCTCGCTAGACCCTTTATCCTGTTATAGGTGGGAGGTCCGGCATGAAACTACTGTGAGACTGGATTGGGGTTCAGCTGGGATGACGTGTTCACCAAAAAGGATAGTCTTGGACGAAAGATAATGCATTTCGTTTTTGGAACAATTGTTGTAGCTGCGCGTCAGGAAATTTCCGCAGTCACTGTGAATGGTATAACTTGCTTACCTTTGACACTAGCGGATCCCGTAAAGTGGCGTCTCGTATCAGAGTGAAAGATATTGGGAGTTGGTTCACAGTATCTGGGAACGCACGGTTGACTTTGTATCAATGAAAATATTAGCAACGACAGTTTCTTCTGGCTGGTGCTGTTCGTCCAACAGTCGTGATAGCGCATCGGCCTAACAAATGTCGCTTGTCAATCGGTACTTAATCTCGAAATCATACCCAAGCAATATTGTCGCCAATCTCTGCAGACTACTGGCCGTATATACCGGGATTCCTCTCTTCGAGCCGAAGAAGAAGCGATTTGCGATCCACTAGTAGGGTAACTTAACGGCTACATGGCATTTTGTGAAAATGCTTCACTGCAAACAAATAGCGAGAGCCTCCTGCTCAATTTGGCTATAATTTCTTTCTGTTGCGATCGACGAACGAGCGGCAAGAGCGACTGGTTTCACAGAACCGCCTGAAAAAACGTGCGAGATGACTGCGCCAACTTTGTAGTTGGATGCATCCGATGCGACGACGATTGGAAGCTTTGGATCTTAGTGCGCTAGCATCAATTTTGAAATTAATGACGACTTGCTCTTATAAAAATACAGTATGCTGTCAACAACGCGAGGCACGCCTGAATAGGCATGACATCCGGAACATCATTCATCAAAAATCGGCTTAATGATTCGCATAGATCGTGCATGGACGGTAGGTAGGTGCTGTAGTAACTCATCATACCAAAGAAAGATCTTAACGTCGCTACGTTTTTAGGTGAAAGAATGTCCTTGATAGCCTTGATGTTTGATGGATCAGGTCGTCGTCCACTTCGACCAATGGTACAGTTGGGGAATTTAGTGGATATCATAAAAATGTGCACTTGTCCATTCTCATGCGAAATTCATAGTCCTTTATCCTGGCAAGCACGTGTTCTGGTTGCAATCCGAGTTGTTCTCCGAACAGGTAATTTACTGATATTCTTCTAAGTTTTCTCGGTTACGACTGTGATATGTGAACCAGTGTCAACTTAGTGGTGTGGGTACAAGCTTTTTGGAATATTTGATGGAGACTGTTGAAAACAACTGCACGACAGTGATCTTCCTTGTGAGACTGTTTGTTATATTTCTGACAAAGATGCTTCTAGAAAGGACGGAATTTGACGAAGTGCCATTCGCCCATTGCAATCATGCGTATGGTGATTTGTTTGACTTCGTCGGGTTTGGGACGTTCGTTGGACTTCCGCGCTGGTTTGACACCGCCAGCAAAACTACGGAACATAGACTGTGGCCTTGTGCAATCAGGTTCGGAAATGATGGTATGTCGATGGACGGGTCCTGCCCAACTGTGCTAACCAAACTCACGCGTATTTCGGCATCCTAAGATTCTTGGAAACCACAAACGCAATGACAGTACTCGCGTAAGTTGCAAAATCGTCTGATGCGCACCTAACGAGCTACATGCGGTTGTATTGTATGCTGAATAAGAAAGACTGTTCACCAAAAATGTCATTTAACAATGGCACAAGTTGGTCGAAAGTATAGTCTTCGAGGCATTTTGGCAGAATAAGATTGAGAAACTTTCATGCTCCTTGGGTCTCAGCTTTAGTAAAATAAGTCTGCACTTCCATCCGTCGTCAGCATCAGAGCGGAAAACGTCTTCATATCTTCCGAACCGATTCGAAGGTGAGGCCGGCATTCGGGTCATATTGAAACTTGCAAATGCTGTTACCGAGTGTATCCACACATGACTGCTGCTTCTCAGTGCTTGATGTCGCTTGTACCGCAAGACGCTGGAAGATATTCACGGTTGACTGTCTGGCTTTCTTCGAATTGCTTCGGTTGATGTTGAAGTACTGTTTGGAAGTTGCATTTTCGGGTTCATCAATCAAGAATTTTCTGTCGCCAAATCGTTATGGTCACCAACGTAGCGCCGTGCCGCATTGACTGGCTGTTCGAAACCTACCACCCCGATCGGCCGACCAAGAAGACAAGGTCGCAAGTACTAGTTTATTCGCCGCCAGATATAAGACAATTACACACGCACACGGAGCGCAACGAGCAACAAAACGAAAAGTCGTGCGGAACCGGTGAGACTGGTTGCGTTTTGCTAGGGTTAGGGTTCATTGAACTAATTGTCAACTAAATCAACTACAGAGCTGCAAGGGTTGGTGTTACAGACGAGAAACAGCAGTGCTAAGTATTGACGAGGTGATTGCACACACTGTGCTGTCTCGCATCATATGGGCTAAATCAGTTTAATTCAACTTCATTAACCTGTTACATTTTATGTGGCTTCTCCTTCACATAGTTTTGTCTCCAATGACTCTTGAAATTTTACCTACAAACTCACAATACAACGAGGTACGCTGAGATTCGGTGTTGGGTATTCTTACCACTGTGATTCAATGATATCCCGTTAACGACAGTCGTAGGGATGGATTTTACCGCATTTCGGTGTCCGGGTCATAGTTGTTTAAATGAAATATCTAGGCTACATACAGCAACCAATAGACATGTAGTTTGGTACATGTGAATACAGGATCTGGCTATTCCCACTCTCACCGTGCTGTAGCTGTAGATTGTGAGGCACAGGTTGTGACTTGCTGCTGCCATATTTGAATGACTGATACTGATACTGATTAGAAGCAGCGAGTAGAGCATACTCTGTGTAGCTGCAACAATTGTCGCTCTTGGACATTAACGTATTAATTATCGTTCCGCTCTTTATATTTTGCCTCTGAAAAGTGTTTGTCTAGAAGCTTCTTAAATTCGGCCACTGAATTCGCCTCTATTACTGGCTGCGGCAGGTTGTTCCAGGTATTCACCACTCTACGTTCGAAACAGAGTTGGTGAGCTACCCGCTTCAACTGCGGTACGATAAGTTTGTACCGGTGTCCTCGCGTGCTGCTTGGTGTGCGCAGATGAAGCAGTTGTCTCGACATGGGGTAATCACTCAGATGTAATATCCGGTGCGTCATGATTAGGTCAACCCTCAGCCGACGATATGCTAGGGTGTACAGCCCTAGTTTCTTACATCGGTCTTCATATGGCATACCTCGTAAGTTGGGAATCAGCCTAGTGGCTACATGTTGCACCCGCTCAAGCTTTTCTACATCGCCCAGCGTGATGGGACAATATGCGGGAGAGCCGTATTCTAGCATTGGTCGTATTATCGAGACGAAGAGGCGAGTAGCAATTTCTTCGGACCAAGTGCTGAAGCTGCGCCTGAGCGCCCAAAGCATCCGAAGGCTATTTTGGTACAGCCTATTCGTGTTGTCAATGGACTTTAGGTCGAAGCGTGAGAGCACACCGAGGTCGCGCACGAAAGACACGGGATGCAGCGGTTGATCAGCCAATGAGATGTGACTGACATACATACTCGAAAGGTACGTCGAACCCAACCGTGTGCTCATAAAGGATCTGCTTGTGTAATGCGAGCAACTCGGGTATTGCTTCCAGAAGGCTGTTGATTGCTGCCGGGCTAGATTCGGAGTGCCCCCATCATGGAACGGGTCAAGCTCAACCGCCCCTTTGCGTACACAAGTTTATATAAATGATGTGCACGTTGAGTGATTGTTTAGTTCAGTCAATTAATTGTGATCCGGGCACCGAAGTGCGGTGGATCCAGCTGCCACGACTCACGTCACCAAAATAACAACCAAGAAAAACAGTAAGAAAATGAGATTGAACGACTGCGCTGTCCGATAGTCTCCAACTATTGGTGTGGACAATTTCGAAGCTACCATCCACGAAGACGGCATGTACCAGCCTGCCCAAGTCTCTTGGCCAGTTTCGTACTACCTTTATGCAGTGGCATGGACTGGCCACATCGCGATTTCACCCAATATGGTGCAGCCACGACCTATGGCGCACGCCGACGAAGTAAGCCAACGAGCATACGGAAAGGCCTTAGATTGAGTCCAAATCTATTGTGGCGCTCGGTCGTGGGGTGTATGGGTAGTCCTTTCATAGACAAAATTGTCTGTGACCGTTCGCTAACAGTAATCGACAAATAAGAGCAAAGGTTTGTATGAATCACCGGTATCTCCTACGGAGATGGATATTTACTTTCCCAGGTACAATTTTAGGAAAGTAGCATTCCTGTGTTCGACCGAGTGAAAATGCTGCGATGTGTATGCAGCAGATTAGCATTTGTTATTCGAATCAACTATAACAAGGCATCACGATAAAAACAGTTCACTCGCAGGCGTGGAGTTACAACGGGAACATGTTAGAGATAACGCAACCAACGATGCCATAAAAGCGGGGTGTTTACCGGGTAAGCAGTGATAAACAGAAATTCCGAAACAAAACATAAGAAATCTGCGGCCAGAGAAGAAAAAGTTTAGGCGCAGTACTGTAAAAAAGTGGAAGAAATCAGGTGATAAACACGGAAATCTTACATCTGAAAATGAAAAGCAACAATTCAACTGACATAAATAATCTTACCCTTTTGGAAATCATAATGCCATGAGGTTAGCCGACCGAAGGATTGGAAATAGCTGGAAACATTTCCACCAATAGCAGAAGCAAGTATTAGAGTAGTGACAATCCAAAAAGGTCCGTAAAGGTCAGGCCGTGGCCTCAAGATGTACTGGACGAAATTGACGCGGGGGTTAGGGAAAATTGAGGCCATCAGCCGGCGCAAAACCTGGTGGAAACGTGAGAGATATGAATGAGTGCAGATAAATGCGTTTCCAATGACTTTTAAGACGATGCAACTAGTCAATAAGCAACTGGAAACAAACACATGAATTCACCAACTTACGATTGGCTGAAATATCTGCACCCTGAGCCCGATACCATGTGCCAACCTAGCCAACTGAAGACGGTCATCCGTTAACTCCAGTTGGTCGGACTGAGTGTGATCAATAAATGAGAGAGAGCGGTAGGGAGGCGATACAAGCCGGTGGTTGTATGGCAACGAAACGTCGGTGCGACGTATCGCGTACTGATGATGGCTGCCAAATCCAGACGGTCACAGAAGAATCAGCAATACGCCGGTACATGGTGCCGACACTTCGCTGTCGCGCAACCACCACCAGTCGCGCGTGGGTTAGGATAGTGCGATGGTCGCCCGATCCCCTACGCAGGCTCGAACCCACGCCCTCGGATTACAAGGCAGGCTTGTGATTCTTAAGGCCACGGGTTAGCAGGCAAGCACAGATGGAAAGTGTTCTCGAGACAACTCTAGTCAGCGGTCTAAATAAAACACGAATCGTCATGACATTTGCCCGACTCTGTCTTATGTCACTTACAGACATTTGTCATATCCAGTCAGATTATGATTCACCGTTACATTGGTTCCCATGACTAACGGGAATTATTTGCCATCTGAACAGGCGGTTGAGAGGTTTTTGTAAAAATGTATTGGTGACAGAATAGTAATCTATACTGTCACAATCGATAGAGGCCGCGTGTGGGCTAGGACGTCGCGAAGTGTCCGAGCCCACGCAGTTGGGACGATAATCCGAAGGAAAGGGAACCAGGAACCCGAGACATTATGCCACGGATGGTGAGTACAAGTGAATAGGACGAACACATTAAAATGTGCAACGCACACGTCTTAGCTGCAACAGGGCTCAAGACGGAGGCAATACGGTTGATATGTTCCACATTTCGCAACGCATCAATCCAGCTGACATAAGCTGGATTCAGTTCCGAGGTCACACCAATGACAACGAGGATCCAAAAATAAAAAAGAGAAGGCAAATGAAATAATAGAGGGAGAACAAGAAACAGGGCTAAGACAAAATCGTCATTTAATAAATACAAGTATTTAAAAATATGCAACGAACGAGGTTCACCAAACCCGCTCCCTTGGGTGTGATAGAAATAGCGTGGAAACTTGCCGATCCACACATGTGCGTAACTGATTGGATGACGAAGCGCATGACTATTGTTGACTTCTATTTTCGGCACCCTATTTCATCTTTCCTCTTCAATTTCGCCGTCGAAGATGTTCTCCAAAGAGCACTGGAGAGTGCCCAGGACTGCGGTGTTGAGCTCTTCCCTGGAGACAGAGTCACGGACCTGGACTACGCCGATGATATCGCCTTGCTGAGGGACGACCCACAATCCGTTCAGAGCGCTTTGGACAGCTTGGTGATGGAGGCGTCTAAGTACGGCTTATGCTTCACTCCGGGAAAATGTAAAACGCCGCACCAGGACTGGCAGGTGCCTGAGTCCGCGCTCACCACTGTTGGACATGTTTTGCAGCAAGTCCCTTGCTTTACCTAGGGAGTTACATCACGGCTGGTGGCGGTGTTGGAGATGAAGTCTCACAACGGAGTGCAAAGGCCCGCCTTACATCCATCAAACTGAGACACCTATGGCGTCGTCGTGATGTCAGTCTCAAGCTCAAGGGCAGGGTGTACAATGCTTCCGTCCGTGTAGTGCTCTTGTACGGCTGTGAGACTTGGCCTATTCGCTCGGAAGATATGAAGCGGCTGTCAGTCTTCGACAATCGCTGTCTACGAAGGATTGCTCAAGTGTGGTGGCAACATCACGTAGGCAACGCAGAGGTGGAGACCGCGTGCTTGGGGCGAATAGTGCCAGTCTTCAGGACGTTATTCTCCGACATCGCATGCGTTGGCTCGGGCACGTTCTGTGCATGCCAGCCCGTCGCCTTCCACGTCGAGCGCTATTTGCACTCCCAGGGAGCGAATGGAAAGTGCCGCGGTGAACAGCCAATGAGGTGGAGAAGGAGCATGAAGAAGGCAACCTCAAGTCTGGCGGCAGTCGGACCAGTCCGTCTTCCAGGTTGGGGACCACGAGATGCTGAATCGCAGTGGTTGGAAATATTAGATGTCATGGCCCGCAACAGACATCAGTGGCGTCACTGTTGTTCTTCCATTTTACCATCCCTTTGATGCACACAAAAACTCACAAAAAAACAAAATGGCGTGTGTAAAACCAAAAAATTATTTCACATATTTTTAAATTGCAGTTCGTGTTCCCATCTTCTTCACTTTTTTTTCTGCCATGGCTCTGATGGCACAATGTTTGTTAACAGACTGTGAATATATATATATATATATATATATATATATATATATATATATATATATATATATATATATACACCGCAGGTGCAGGATGCCCGAGCGTCATTTCTTGGTTACTTGAGGAGGTATCATATCGAGTTAGAAGTGCTTCTGGTGGGTGACCGAAAGGATAAAGCGTCTGCTTTGTAATCCGATAGTCAACGGTTCGAGTCTGCATAGGTGAGGGAGACCTTACAATATCCATAGCCCGCGCACGGCCGATGGAGGTCCGGTGGCAGCAAATCGGGCTACTACTGATGCCCCCTGTCTTTGCTTTTGGAAACGAAGTAAAGCACGGTGACCCCCTGCCCCATTGCGTTTGTAATGGTGATGTACATGTGTTTGCTGGTTCGAGCATTAGGCTAGTGGAGCGCTGCGGATGCGCTTGCTGGTGTTGATCACCTGGCCTTCGTTGCTGATTCTTAGGTCGACTTGCACACTGGGCTGAAAATCACAGAAATTGCGTGGAAAGCCAGTAATGTGTTAACGAACATAGTCAAAAGGAGGATAATGACCATCAGGAAGTGACAATGATGGAACGTTGCGAATACAGGCTGGGCGGTGGGATTATACTCAATATGAACGTTACGGAGGGCGTCAAGTACTGTGGCCGACGAGAAATCTGACAATTCTAACCGATTAAACTGCCTTTCAAAGTACTCAGCTCAACGCTGCAAGCGTCTTGACAAGTTTTGATAGGCTGTCTACTCTCGTCACGTATAGTTTCACTAACACCAGGCCTCCTACTGCCCGTTCCCCGTATCAGACAGAATAACTTACGATGGTTACCAATGGCAGTGGCCACTTTCACTTCATATGCACGAAGAGACCACCAGGATTTGCGGTCCCTCTTCAGGCTAGCACGGGGTTGTGCCTGGACGCTTGTGCGAGTCTCACTGTGTTCGTTTCAAGCCGGAGTGTGCAGGCGAGCATCGATAAGTTCCAGAGATTGCGAAGAGACCCAATGTCCATGTTGGCGATTAGACTTACCACATGTGGATCTGCCTGCTGCTAGTAAGGTCTGATAGACATGAGACCAGTGACCTTCAATTGTATCCAGTGAGCGCTTACTCAACCCGCATGTCAGCGCACTTCGATACGCATTCAGAACAGCTGACTTCGCCAGTTGGCTGATGGCAATGCGCTCGCAGCGTCGCTGTGGGCGTCCACCAAAACGCACCCGCAGGTCAGCACATACAAGTGCTTGGTCGGTGTAACACATTGCTCCAAATCGAGTGACAGTTATGGACACAGCCTCTTCAGCGGTAACTGATCACAATGTGATCGATTTGCGTCCATGGCTGATCTGAGGCTGGTATGCGCCATGTTACTCTTCGGCGGATGCTGCGTCGGAAGTTAGTGCTCGCAAGTTCACACAAATGAAGTAACCGCTCATCAATATCTGTAGGGAAGCCTACACCGTGTTGGCCGCCCAGATACAATTCATGAGTGGATACTTTTCCAACTTGAGCGTTCAGAACCACGGCCAGCACTTGTGTCCGTACTACTTCCGTGGCGGAGGAGCTCGTTCAGGTGGCGATGGAAATCGTCTTCTACCCAATCATCACTACAGTTTGTGGGTGCGTAGGCAGCGATGACGAATGGGCACATTTCCAGAATCTATGTAGTTGACCAAGTTGGGCTACATGCCTGAAGTTGGACAACCGTCAGCCCATGGTGCCAAATGCGAACGCTGCTTTGGCCATGACGGAATATTCAATACAGTGATCGATGACGGTTGATCGGTGATCATGGTGGTTGGGTTAGCCAGAATTGTTCTAACCATAACAATTAGTCCCGCGCGACTCAGAAGCCTTGAACGAGCCAACCGGCCACGAGCCAACCGCACACATCCGGCTACTGATTGGGATCCAACAAACCAGAGCAGCTTCAGCCCGGGGAGGCAGGGCAATACCAACACCAGCTTGGCTGGTGTTCGAAGCTGCATCGTCACCGGATAGACGCAATGAGAAAGTACTGCGGGTGTCGCCTGAAGTAGATCGCAAAGTAAGCACAGAGCTTGAGTTATGCAGCGGGTCTCCGATAAGCAGCAGGTATCGATTGAGGGTCTCTAATGTTCGGGCAAGTGCTGGCTGTTGAGCGAGCTGTGGCAATGTGCGTACATTGAGGCATGTTTATCTGAAGGGGGATCGAGGGCTCCAAATGGAAGCCGATGAATTGGGCTTGTCAAAAGGGCAGGGAGTGAGGATCCGCGTTCGCATGTGAGTTAAAACTAGGAGATAAACGCCTATCAAAGCAAGGTGAGGGAAGGCGAATAATTGGGGGGTTGAAAACATCACCATTATCATCATCATCTTCAACAGCAGTACATCAGCCATTTGAACCGATGCTTCGCTGCTATACAACCACGAGGACCTATGAAATAAAGAATACATCATCATCATCATCATCATCATCATCACACACGTTAGCTAGAGGTGGGGAACACCTCAGCTACTGTGCCGCAATACACAGAAAAAAGGAAAGAAAAAAGAATTCAACTGGGGCAAGCCGGCTGAGCTACCGGTACCGGATGGGCATCGTTCCGGTAAGCTACCAGCCGGCTACTATGCATAAAAAAATTACCATGCAAAATTATATAAAGTTAAATAATGAGATCGTGATTGGAGGGGGAGGCTAAGAGGGATGCGGTGGGACAAAGAAACTCACAGCACGAAAGCCAGAGGTCGGCTCCTAGCAATGTCAGCAAGTGTGTCCAACCAAACGTGTTCACCGTCTTTCGGACCCCAACCAGGGAATGAAATAAAGAATAGAGAGAGAAGGGGGACTTATCTGAAAACCATAATGCTTTAAGCAAACATCCAGGGTCAAGGCGCCTACACCTTGTGTAGACAACATACCGTCACAAACATCTGACTATCGTGCAAAGATAAGGCGGCATCGGCAAGACAGCTTCCTTTCGGCTTTCACTGCTACGCGTCATAATCAGCCATTACCCCGCAGATAACTCAGCACCAAGCACACTTTAAACAGGCAATCCAATTAGGAGACGGCAGCAGACGCGCCACTGGTGTCGGTTGCGGGCCACGTTCTGTTAAGCCTGGAGCCAAGCAATAGGTGAGTCACGTGGACTCCAACCCGGAAGGCGAGATGGACCAGCGGCACCCGATTTGGTCATCAGTGACTTCATTTCCCGCTTCCAAGTCAACTCTTGTATACCTCGAGCCTTGCGCCACCCTACACCTGGCAGAATAAACAAGGCCCTCCTAGTTAAGCGGTGACCAGGCATACGTGGCACGTGCCCAAGCCAACGCAACTTATTCAGTGCCATCTGTTGTTCTAGGGAGCTAGCATGATTATCAAATCTAGTACTCGCCTACGAACATCATCGTTGCGGACACGCTGGTGCCATCCGACACCAGCAATGCTTCGCAGACAACGATGAGCAAAGACTTGAAGGCGCCTCAGATCTTCAGACAGAAGGGGTCAAGTCTCACTACCATAGAGCAGAACGGCCCTCACTGCGGCCTTTCAGACGGAGGGTAACTCCCTTCTGTCGCCAAAGATGCTGCAGGTTCAAGAAGTTAGCTCTGGCTTTGGCAATGCGTGAGCTGGCGTCAGTTTCTATGCGCCCATCGTTGCTGACGTAGCTGTCAAGGTAAGTGAAATGATCAACCAGCTCCAGTTCCTCATTAGCTAGCGTCAAGGGGTCATCAAGTGGCTGGTGGGCCTGCAGCAACACTTTGCACTTCGAAGGTGCGAAGTGTATACCAAATAATGGGACCACTCTGGACAGGCTATTCAGGGTTGATTGTGCCGCCTCAACATTGTCGAAAAGCAAGACGATATCGTCCGCATAATCTAGATCAACTAACCGTTCACCAGGCAGCACTTCAACGCCTACATCGTGAGATTCCGCAAGGGAACACTCCATGATAGAATCCACGACGAAAGTGAACAAAAATGGGGAAATCGGACAACCCTGACGAACGCTACTTGTGGTCGGAAAGCTATTCGATAGGACACCGTAGACCCTGAAGCGGCCTGTAGTGCCCGGGTATAGAGCACGAAGGATGTTCACATATTTCGTGGGTACACCTTTCCGCACACGTATTTCGAACAGAATCGATCAACCGACTGAATCGAACGCACTCTTGAAATCGAGGAACACAGCTATCGTCGATCTGGGATATGTGTGGCGCAGCTCTAGCATCTGCCGCAAAGTGAATATATGTCCTACACAGCTACGTCCTGGGCGGAAACCGGCCTGCTCTTCCCTAATCCGAGATTCCCGTTCCGCAGTGAGGCGACGAACGAGAATCAAGGCCAGTAATTTTGTCACAACTGGCGTTAGGCTAATACCCCTGTGGTAAAAACGGTCTGTGCGACTGCCCTTCTTGTATATTGCCACTATAATCGATTCGCTCTAATTAGCCGCGACACTTCCTTCCAGATACATTCGAATAGAGATCAGTGCTTTGCAGAGGATCTCACGTCCATCCTTAAATAGTGCAGGTGGGAGGGAATCCGGGCCAGCGGCACGAAAACGATTGAGGGCTGTGATCGCGTTTCGGACCTCGGCCTCCGACGGAGGCTCTAAACTAACCGTCCATGGCTCGTCCTGCATCACCTGAGTAGGAAGAGGTCCGGGAGCAGGGGGACAGCTGAACTGATCTTGAAAGTATTCCGCCCAACGAGCCATACGGCGCTCCTTATTGTGTATCAGCGCACCCGCGCTGTCTCTGATTGTGTCACCGACGCTTGGTTTTCTGGGACCAGTGTTGCGGATTAGCTGGAAGAGCTTGCGATAATTGCCTACTGTTCCTGCCTCTTCCATTTCTTGAGCCCTACTGGTCCACCAGGCTTTCTTGTCAGCACGTAGGCTCTGCTTTAGTTCACGCCTAATAGCCCGTCTGCTCACATTGTGTTTAGAACAAGCCGGGAGGTGTCTTCTAGATTCCAACAGGTTCACCGACCACCCGGATATCCAATGACTGGTGCGGTGACGATGGATAGTGCCACAAGCAGATGCTCCTGCGTCGTGCATGGCGGCCGAGATCATATTCCACTGAAGCTCAGTGTCATTAGGACAACGGAAGTTCGGTATACAGTGCTTCTTGATAGGCTTGACTGATCGAGGACTGAGACAATTTCTCCGTTGCCAATCGTAGGGGACACTTGGTGCGCCTCCCGGTAAAGTTCATGGAGAAACGACAGCGTACCAAGGCATGATCAGAGTCGACACAGGTACTCCAGTATGAGCGGCAATCCAGGGTGGAACCACGCCACCTGTAACTTATGGCTATGTGGCCAATTTGGGTCCATCGCTGGTCAGCTACAGGAGGACGCCGAGTGGCACTTCGGCGCCCACTGTGTCTAAAAGCAGTGCTACTAAGAAACAACTGGTGCTCCGCACACAGTTGCAACAGACACTCACCGTTGTCAGTCCGTTCGGAGTTAAGTCCACATTTACTACCTAGCTGAGCTTCTGAAGAGCTCAGACGCCCTACTTGTGCGTTCATATGCTCTACAATACTGTAATATCTGAATTAGTAGCACTGTGTGGTAGTGCATTCAGTTCGTGATAGAATGTGTCCTTGACAGCATTAGAACTGTAGTCGGTAGGAGCATAAGCAGAAATTACAAACAAACAGCGTTTTTTACTACTTCGTGAATCAGCCTTAGCTGACGTCGTCAAACGGGCTGAACATAAACGGTTGTTCAGCGGAATCCAATCAACCAACCATGTCTCAGCCTTGGAGCTTAGAACGATACCTACACCAGCTTGACCCGTGAGTGCTGCATCGGCGTCTCCGGATGCGTGCAATCAATAAGGAGAGGATAAGCCGGGTGCAGTTAATTCAATAAGCCCGTTAGGGTTATTGATCCTAGTTTCCGCCACACAACGCACATCAATACCCAGTGTGTCCAAGGTGCGTGCGAGTGCAGCCTGTTGACCTGTTTGTCTTAGAGTGCGAACGTTGAATGTCGCCATGGAAACGGGATAGCGTGGCCTTATACGGGACTTTTGCCGATAGGCGTCGGATAGGTGCGGTGCGATAGTGGCTGCAGATGGTTTTACTCCAGTGGCACTTCTGTTGCTGTCAATTAAGCTGGGAATTATAGGAGGAAGATTAGTAATGGGGGTCGGGATGTGAGTAAAAGAAAAAAGGCGCCAGCAGTAGAATGTTTTCGCTTATCTGCCCTGCTGTATGCAGCAGATAAGGCGACCCTTGGTAATCAGCGCGACGGCCGATGCAGGATGAAATTTGTGTTTGAAGAAGATATCATGGTTGTATATGGGCTGAGATACTGTCAGGGCGCCCAGAACTAGACAGGAGGACGATTAAGGTCCTCATCCAAAGCCTTTGGCTCAAAAGCCTGTCCGCAAGGCAGCGGGGAGTTGGCAATGCTTTAGTCTTACAGAAATGGACGCCATCCCATTTCAAACCACCAACCTGGAGGACCAGGAGACTGAGTTTGTCTGACCTCTCACCATTGACCAACCTGATAGGAGTAGCTCTCAAGGTGCCCGGAGGCATCACCGAGTATAGCTCAATGGGTCAGTGTGGTACGCAAACCGTCGCACCACGTTAAGACGCAGTCTCGTTGCCACGGGGGGTTGAAAACGGGAGGATGAAGTGAAATTGGAACGGGATGATAAGGGTGAAAAAGCATGACAGGGAGAAAACGACTGTGCGTCTTGTTAACAAAGCAAATGCAACTAAGCGACTACAAAAGGATAGGTGTCGTGGGACCTTTCGAAATCCCGTTGTCCGTTCTGGAGTCCAGCTTGTTGGTTTTGGGGATGGTTCAGAAACTATTTCAAAAAACGGGCTGTCCCCTCGGACGCAGAGTCCGAGGGGAACTATAAAGAATCGCTAATCGAAGGAAGGAAGCTGCAGAGAGAGGGTCTGAAAGTATGTTACACTAACTGTTGTAGCGTCAGGAACAAGTGGGAGGAGTTGACGCTGCGTTGCAAACTCGTCGACGATGTCGGTTTGACTGAAACCTGCATGTCGTCCAATGACCAAGTTAGCGAGTTATTGGTGGATGTTTCAAGTCATAGGATTGACCAGGGCAGCAAGTTGGTGGGGGGGTGCTATTGCTCGTTAAAAACAACCACAAGCACTAGGAAGCTGCATTTTCTACGTCGAATGCTCAGGCTGTTTCCTCCTTTTTGAAGGTAGATAGTAGGTTGAATAATTTCGCCTGTGTGTACCGTAGCCCTTTCTCCACGAGAGTCGATGACAAAGAGCTCAGCAACATGTCAAAACAGGCAGCAGTTGCTGTACCGAATTTCGTTATAATTGGTGACCTAAATCTTCCACATGCAGACTGAGAGCATTCCATCAACGTGATAGGTACTTTGGAGTGGGAATTGGTTGAATGGATGCAGGAGAATGCGTTCGCTCAACACGTCTTTCCGACGAGAAGTCGAATTGGGACTACTCCCTCCACTTTAGATGTGATCGCTAAGCATGACCATGAAACAGAGATGCATGCGGAGGCACCCACAGGTAGGAGCGATCACTGTGTTCTTACCTTTTCGGTGAGTGTGAAGAAGCTACCATAGAAACCTCGATCTGTGAGAAAGGTTGGTCGAGTTGATATTAGCGGTTTGGAGAATAGAGCCATCGGCCGGTGGCCGAGTGGTATGCGCCTCTGGTTTGCAACCATAAGGTCACCGGTTCGACTCCGCGTAGGGGCGGGCGTTCTCGCGGTATACTCAGCCCACGCGCGACTTATGGTGGTCGCGTGGCAACGAAGCACCGTTATGATTTACAGTTGGCGATTAATTTTTTATTACAAATTTAGATCAAAGATGGGGCATGCTTAAGTCTGGCCTCATGCAATTGCTAGATGAGTTCGCCCCCTTGCGCCCCCGATAGAAGCAGGAATAAGCCCCACTGGTGGCGAAGTGAAATTGCCCGAATACTTCGGATAAGTAATACTTGTTGGAAAAGTTTTCAGAAATCTAGAGGCTTCATGCAATGGCTACACTATAAACGATATCGGAATAGAGCAATCAAATTGCAGAGGCGAGCTAAATACCACTCTGAGCTCAAAGTAGCTCAGAATGCAAAAAAGAAATTCAAAGTTGTATTATTTATGTCTAGTCAAAGCTTCTTTGAGATAGGGGATTAGTAACTTGACTAAGGAGAATGGCAGTGAGGTTGTGGAAGATGCAACTAAGACGGAGGTGTTACTGCGTGTCTTTCAGCACTTGCACCATGTAGACAGTGGCTGTGCAATCCCCTCGCAGTCATACTTCTCATGTGACGTTGAAATGCACGACGTAATAATCGCATCAGAGATCCTTGAGGTGCTGGCTGGCTTAAACCCCTATAAATCGACAGGTCCTGACAATGTTCATCCAGCGATTGTTAAGCCGCTCGCTGATATCTTTCAGTATATTGTTTTGGACTTATACAACTGTTCTTCGGGATGGTAGGCAACCACATGACTGAAAAGAGGCGACTGTTGTGGCAATTCAAAAGTAGGGGTCCAGGGCTGCGCCACTCAACTATAGGCCCGTCAGTCTGACAAGTACTCTGCTTAAGTGTCTGGAGAAGCTCATTAGACACCGAATTTGTGAACACTTAATTGTTAACAACTTGATTGGAGCGGTACAGCGTGGCTTCGTTAGAAATAACGTCTTACGAATCTGTCGTGTTTCTTGGACGAGATAACTCGATGCCTCGATATAGGGATTCCAGTGGAAGTCTGCTACCTAGACTTCAGTAAAGCATTTGACTTGATTAATCTTAGCTTTTATTGAAGAAGCTGATTTGGTTTGGGATGCATCCCCAGCTGATGACTTGGTTGTCGGATTTTCTCTGTGGCAGAAATTTCAGTGTCAGAATTGGTGAGGCCAGATTTAGCATGGACACTGCCCATAGCGGACACTCCAGGGTTCAAAGCTAGGACCGTTGTTGTTCCTTATGTTTATAAATGATCTAACTGTACTCCTCGAGAACACCTGTTAGATTGCTGCGCATGACGTAAAGCTTGAATTAGCTACGTCGGACCTGAGTTAGTTGTCGGACCACCTGCGTGGGCAACGCCTGAAACCCAAGCATCATTGAGCTCGTTTGGACATCAGGGCAACCGAATGGTTAACATCTGGAATAAACTTTCTTATGATTTAGTGGAATGTGAGTCTGTCAAAGTCTTTAAAAAAGGTTTAGATGAGCGTTGGTTTGACCTTCTCCCAAAGAGATTGTAATTATACTGGAATATGTAGTGTATTTTGATGACGACACATGAAAGTGCAAAAATTACTCATGTTCTTGCTTTATTCCTTTGCAGAAGCGAGAGTCCAACGTCGAAGTGCCGGGAGCCGCTTCACTTACCAGCACAAGAAACAGGACGATCGTTAGACGAAACCCTCTATCGTCCGTTGTACCTGACCTGACCTTGTCAATAGGGGAGATAGGGATACGCTGTCTAAAGACTTGGGCACTGTGGAAAAGTGGTCTGAATCATATGATGACATGGAAGGCGAGCAAATGTCAGTCCTTATCATCTAGTAAAGTGCAGACAGCCACAGGGTCTCTGACAGTGCAGTATGTAGATAAGGTGAGGGAATTAGGCATCGTTATGTTAGGTATCTTAAGGCCTTCGGAGCAGTGCCAATATGCTGCTAACAGAGCATGGCAGGAACCATTTCGTCTCAGGAGATCATTGTGTAACACGAAACCTGAGGTCTCTTATTGTACAATGGGGTGGTTCAGCCGCACTTAGAGTATTGTGTTTAGGCTTAGGCATCTTTCGAAAGGATATCGCTTGCTTAGAGAAGGTACAAAGACTGGCCACCAGGATGATTGAAGGACGGCGTGAGAAGTCGTATGTTGATCTCCTGAATTGTTTAGACTTGTTGTCATTGGAACGACGCAGACTAAAGGGAGATCTGATAGATAAGCTCAATATTATGAAGTGTCTCAGTGAATTAAACCTACTGACCTCTTTGAACTAGCTACGTCGGATCACCTGATGGGACACCATCTGAAGCTCATGACGCATTGGTCCAGACTAAATACCAGAGCGACATGTTTCACTAACCACGTTGGAATTCACTTCCCCCTGCACTAGTGGAATGTAATACTTTGGAAGTCTTTAAGAGACCTAGAAATGAATAGGTCCACTCTCCAGGATTACACTGAAATTGGTGGATTTCAATGAGTACCGATAAGATGTCACGAATGTTTTCATAAAGTTATAGGACATTTATCTTACTATTTTTTATCTGCAGAAGTAAAGCTTGAACATCGAAGTGCTAGGGTCCTTGGCTTGCTTACCGGCACGCTTGTTAGGCGAAGACTTGTTACGTCACTGAAGATCTGACCTGACCTGAGGAGAAGGCTTGAGCATTAACATCCAAACCCTTATACACTGCTCGATATAACAGATAAGGCGCCGTTTATTATCCTTTCCGACGGCCAGAGAATCAAGACATTGTTTGATGAAGGTTGCATTGTTTTGCGTGGGCAGGGAACTGTCAGGTTGCCCAGGCCTAGACAGGAGAACGATTAGGGTTCTCAGCCAAAGCCTTTGGTTCAAAAACCTGACCGCAATGCAGCGGCTCTAATGGTGGACTACAAGGAGTCCGTTTTAAGGAATAAGGCAACACCCTTATTCCAACCCCAGTCTAGAGGACGGGGAGGCTGAATTTATCTGGCCTCTAGCTACTGACTAACCAGATATGAGTCGGTCTGAATGTGCAAAAAAGCACCACCCAGAATAGCTCAATGGATCTCTGAGGCACGCAGACCATCGCAACATGGTAAGGTCCAGCCTCATTACGAAGAGCTCAAAAATAGTTTTCATTACTTAATGATAAAAAGTAAATAAAAGTAGTAGACATTTTCCCTAATTTAAAGCAAAAAGTGCGATAGTTAACAGGTAAGTTGATATTTAGAAGAAAAGTTTTGGGGGTAAATGTTTGTAGCAAACCCGTATTGTGGGCAGCAACCTTAAAAAGGTTGACAACTGGTGTAGAGGAACAGGGGATAAACAACAACAGGTGTAGGTGATGAGTTCGAGTCATGCTTTAGCAGGTTTCATAACAGTTGTGTTTAGTTTGATCTAGCCTAGACAACGGGAATGCATAGACTCAGGTGTTGGCAGTCTGAGTTTCCAGCGAGTACACACCCTCGTAAGCCAATTACTGCCTACATTTTCAAGTTCAAGAGGTACCGGAACAGTAGGAAAATCCCGTGAATGTTCCACCTTCGAAAACCTCGTCGATGCAACAGGGAAACCGATGCATTGATGTGCCAAAGGAGCGCCAAATCAACACACACGATTGACATGGTCCACCAAACAATGCCCACGTGCCCTGCACTAGCAGTCCCCGCTGTCGGCCACGTGAAGAATAAAAGAAAACAGTAGTGTCAGTAAGGGAAAGGAAACAGAGAAGACTAGCTTATCGAATTTCGTAGGCAATATTAAGAGGTAAGTTAAAATGAGTTAAAGAAGCGTACGCCGTAGCAGTGGTAAAGTTTAAGACATGATGGGGAAGAGCGTCAGCCGATGCTCGAACTCTTTCGCCGTCGGTGTCATCACGAGGTCTGCAGGCAATGCGTTCCAATAAGCTGACCCTACGCGATAACCGAAAAGCTGCCCAAACCCGGTCAGACCGGGGTTTGTGCAATCTTAATGGGTGGCCACGAAGGGATGGCACTAGAGTTGGGCGAAACGGTCTAGTCAAATCAGGACCAATATGACCCATCAGTATACCATATGTGAGGACCAAGTAGCTTCAAAGCCGCCTGTAATACATGGAAAACATATCCAACTTACGTAGCCTCTCCAGGTACGTCAGCTTCGTTAATCCGTGCACGGTTTTCGTCCCGGACCGCAGGACTCGTTCAACTGCCATCTTATCACGAACCAGGCGTGGAGGACAAGTCTGAACGCATTACACCAAGCACGACCTTACAAAAGCCGAAAATAGTTTAACGAACATCTCGGTGGTCAGGATCCCGAATGACCTGCAGTAACAGCCCTTGCCACAATGTGTGGTATCATCAACACCATCTTCAGCGGTAACAGACGTTAGATGAGGGGGAGAAATACAGCTAGCGCGACGATATACAAAAAAGAAGTTAAACAATATGTTATGATGCATGGCGTGACGCTGTAAACCACAGCATAAGAAAAAAACTAACTTGAGTAGTGTCCACATCGAAGTACTGCTGATAAAACGAGAAATTCCAGAGGGTTAATGATGTCTTGGATTCCGCCGAGCCGTCCGAAATCTAGAAGCCATAAGCGGCAAAGTTCGTTGTACATTGTTTCACATACAGATGGCGCGGAATATCCAACAAGCTCCGATTCGGATTCTACATTTGAATCTAAATCTCCTGGAAGGGGGACTCGAACGTAGTCTTCAACACCGGACTTCGAAATCCGAGACATCATTCGCACCACGAAACTGTCCGATTCTCAGAATCACAACCGAAGAGTACCGACGAGTTCGCGGGTGTGAAACGAACGTACAGCGGTGTATGTGCTTGGGTACAATTTCCTTGCATGCACAACCCGAGAGATAACGCCAAAATAAAGATTAACCTATAAAGCCTATCTGGTTTTTGGTAACCAACAGAAGTCGGTAACAAGTCAGTCCAACGGCACTATTCCATGTCTCGGCTTATTTCAGTTCAGTTCAGTTCAGATGGGGACTGGAACGATAGGAAAATCCCGTGAGTGTTTCCATCTGAGTGGATCGTTGAGCCAGGAATTGGTGAAGTGCTCAGTTATTGATGGATCTAAAACGGAAACACCCGTATCGCACCCTGGCCAACCAAACTGATTATGCAGCTGTCACGTATCTACGCCAAGAGGTGGAACATTGCGCCTGTATTAAAACATGCAATTTCAAGTTCAGTTGGGACCGGAAGGATAGGACAATCCCGGGACTTTTCCTTCTTTGGTGTATCCTTGGAGCAGTACTTGCTAAGTCCACTTGGGATGTTAAGAGCCTAATACAAAGACCGCACCGCACCTTGTAGTGCAACAGAAAACATGCTCTTTCAGTATCTTGTAACATTGGATTTTATGGTTGTTTTAACCTTCGAAACGTCCATTTGTTTTACTGACTGCACGTCCGTTGTCACAAACCGTTTGGTGAGTACCTCGCTGCACGTTTCTCGCTCTGTCTGATTCGCTTCCTATTCTTGTAGCCTGTACAATATACGTTGGGTTCAGTCGCCTCCGACTTCTATACTGTCGTATTTGACACGTCTTACGTGTCATTGCTTACCGACTAGTATCCCAGGCTCCGCCCAACAATTGGTGACCCCCTGTCAGGAACACGCCGCCCGCCATTTTGCATTTTCATTCTGGTGAGCTCGTTCCAGTGATTTTGTGATTCATTACTTGTGATCATATTGTTTTCTCACCTACCACATTTTTATCTGCTTTTTGCAATGGATAATCTAGAGGATAAGCCGTCTCCATGCGCGGTTAACGCCGTTCAGCCTGTCATGGTCAATTCTGTTGCCTTAGCCCCTCCCCTTTTTGGGAGAATGATCCTTTATTATGGTTTTTGCACCTAGAATCCGTATTTTATATTCGTAAGATTTCTTCTGATTTCGCCATGTATAATCAGCTAATATCTTGCCTTCCTCAGAGTATATCCTCGCAGGTGAGAGACATCATATTTTGCCCCTCTCTTGTAATGAAATACGAGACACTTAAACAGGCTATTATTCAGCGAATCACGCCTTCTGACAAGGTCCGTCTGCAGCAACTATTTAGTGATCTGCAGCTAGGAGATAGGATGCCCTCAGCCTTGTTGCGCGAAATGCAACAGCTCATCGGCACGTCCAACATGGACGTAGGGATTCTCCGCGAGCTGTGGATGCAACGCCTTCCTGAAAGCACACAGGCTATCCTTGCAGTAGCAAGTGACTTGCTCATCACAGCAATTGCAGATCTAGCAGACCGCGTCATCGAACGGCACCAGCCAGAGACTGAAACCAAAGCACCTAAGCAGCTTTGCGCTGGCGCAACCACAACGACAGGCGCGACTAGCCCGCCGTCGGCAATAGACGCATTATCATTGCAGATAGCGTCGCTTCAGCGCCAGATCAAGGAACTCACCTTAAAACGTAAGCACCGCAACCGCTCTGGATCATCGCACCGTCGCACAAAACCTGATGCCTCAGGTTACTGCTTTTACCACTCGCGTTTCGGTACTAAAGCCCGTAAGTGCGTACAGCCGTGTAGCTACTCCGCTATAGATGATCCGCCACGCCGGGCTGTAATGGCCACGAACGTCGGCAAAGCTCAAAGTCGTCTCATCTACATTAGGGATTATGACTCCGATACCCAGTTCTTAGTTGATACCGGGGCGGAAGTCAGCGTCATTCCCCCTATGCCAGGTGAGCCTACCACTTCTCTGTCGACAAGCCTCAGTGCCGCCAATGGCACGCCAATAGCCACCTATGGTCATCGGTCACTTACCCTGGACCTAGGTCTTCGGCGCACTTTCCGCTGGGTATTCACCTGTCGCTGCAGTCCCCTTTGCCATCATCGGCATTGACTTTCTCAGGCATTTCGACCTCTTGGTCGATGCGAAACGCCAGATGATAGTCGACACTGCAACAAAACTCAGTGTACGTGGCATCACCGCCGATGTCACATCTATATCCCCGGTCTATGCATTTCCCCAGACCTCGCCAGACTACGCTAATCTCTTTTCTCAGTATCCCAAGCTCGTTCAGCCAATGAACGCAGCTTTGCCCGTGGCAGCTCAAGTCACGCACCACATACGGACGAATGGCCCACCTGTGTCATGCCGTCCACGCCGACTATCGCCTGAGAAACTAAAGGTAGCTAGGGCGGAGTTTGAGCACATGCTTGAACTTGGAATAATCCGCCCTTCCGACAGCCCTTGGTCCTCGCCCCTGCAGATGGTCCCCAAGAAATCTGGTGACTGGCGCCCTTGCGGTGATTACCGCGCACTCAATCGCCTAACCGTCCCAGATAGGTATCCCATCCCACACATGCAGGACCTTACCGCATGCCTCACAGGTAAGACGATCTTCAGCAAGATCGATCTGGTTCGCGCCTATCACCAGATACCTGTGGAAGACAATGACATTCCTAAAACAGCCGTCATCACTCCTTTCGGTTTGTTTGAATTTTTAAGAATGCCATTTGGACTGTGCAACGCCGCACAAACCTTCCAACGCTTCATCCACGATGTCACTCGTGGCCTTGACTTCGCATATTCCTACCTCGATGATATCTTAGTAGCCAGTTCATCGGAACAAGAGCACCTCGAGCATCTTCGAGCTCTCTTCCAGCGCTTGACCCAACACGGTGTCACAGTCAACCCGACTAAGTGCGAACTCGGCAAATCAACGGTAGAATTCCTAGGCCACCTCGTTTCATCGTCTGGTATCGAAGTCCTTCCTGATAAGATCCAGGCAATCAAGGACTTCCCAGCTCCGACTTCTTCAAGCACCTCCGTCGATTTTGTGGTTTGGTCAACTACTATCGACGCTTCATTCCGCGCTGCGCTCAGCTCATGCAGCCACTGACTGACTTACTCAGAGGAAATGAACGTAAGTTCGCTTTCCCTGACACAGCACAGGCAGCCTTCGCCGAGCTCAAGGATGCTATCTCCAACATAGCCCTCCTCGCTCATTCCGAATCGACTGCACCTCTTTCTATTACGACTGATGCCTCAGACGTCGCGGTAGGAGCCGTCCTCCAACAACACGTTGGTGGGCAATGGCAACCCCTTGGGTTCTTCTCCAAGCGCCTGCAGCCAGCGGAATCCCGCTACAGCACGTTTGGCAGAGAACTGCTCGCCATTTACCTAGCGATACGTCACTTCCGGCACACACTTGAAGGCCGCGCTTTCACGGTCTACACTGACCACAAGCCCCTTATCTTTGCCTTCAACTCTGCTAGCGACAAATACTCACCACGGGAAACAAGACACCTAGACTTTGTCACGCAGTTCACTGCTGACATACGTCATGTCTCAGGTGTCGACAATCCCGTCGCCGACGCTCTCTCACGCGTCAACCTCACTCTGCAGTCTTTGCCTACCGTCGACCTTGCCGCCATGGCATCGGCTCAGGCTCAAGACGAAGATATACAGCGCACTCTGCAGTCCACTTCGCTGCATGTGCAACCTGTTCCTCTCCAAACCACGGAAGGAACCATCCTGTGTGACACTTCCACAGGTTGTCCTAGACCCTCGTGCCCGTCTCCTTCAGACGCACAGTCTTTGACGCACTGCACTCACTATCACATCCCGGTATCCGTGCATCTTTGAAACTGGTCACCGAACGTTTCGTTTGGCCACGCGTAAACAAAGATGTTCGTACCTGGGCTCGCGCCTGCCTTCAATGCCAGCGCTCCAAAGTACATCGTCACACCCGCAGTCCACTTGGTTCATTTCCTGCCCCGGACTCTCGGTTCTCGCATGTACACTTAGACCTGGTAGGTCCCTTGCCTCCTTCACGCGGATTCGTATACATTCTTACATGTGTCGACCGCTTCACCAGATGGCCAGAAGCCATTCCCGTAACAGACTGCACAGCTGAGACTGTTATCCGGGCCTTCTTGGACCGATGGGTCTCGCACTACGGATGCCCATCCACCATCACAACTGACCGAGGAACGCCTTTCGAATCTTCACAATTCGATACGTTCTGCAACTTTTAGGCTGTCGCCGCATTCATACCACAGCGTATCACCCAGCAGCCAACGGGTTAGTTGAACGTTTCCATAGACAGCTTAAAGCCTCGCTCTGCGCCTCCTCCGACCCTAGCTGGAGCGAAAACATTTCGCTCGTACTCTTAGGCATTCGCAGCAGCATCAAAGCTGACTTGCAATGTGCACCAGCAGAGCTGGTTTACGGCACGACGCTCAAGTTACCAGGAGAATTCGTTTCACCTCCCGCATCGTCGGGTATGCCTCCGCTTAACTTTGCGTCCTCCCTAGCTCAACGCATGCGTTCACTACGCCCGACCCCGCCCCGTGAACAGACTAGAGATGTGCAAATGCACAGCGGACTCTCTACCTGCACTCACGTCTTCCTCCGCACCGACGCAGTGCGGCGCCCTCTCCAGCCTCCCTACACTGGCCCTTTCAGAGTTCTGCAACGGACTCCGAAACATTTTACTTTAGACCAGAATGGTCACCGAACAACGGTGTCCATCGACCGCCTCAAAGTGGCTTTCTTTGACGAGCCACTTGCAGCCCATCCTGATGCTCTCGCACAAGCACCCGCACCTGTGGTGACTTCCCGAGCACTGGATAGCCCGGAACCCTCCGTACCCCTTGACCCGCAACCTATCCCGCCTCAACCCCAGGCAACCGACCGACGCGGTAGACAGGTCAAACGTCCGGTCCGTTTTTCAGATTTTGTAAGCGTTTGCTATTTCCATTAACACGCCTTTTTCGTCTTTAATGGTTATCCTGCGTCTCATCCACAAACGTTTTGCAAAATCGACAAAAAACCCAAAACATTTTGAAAACCTAAAAAGCGTATTTGCTTTTATCATGCATGCCATGTTCCCTCTCCGGCGTCAAGCCACTTCCCAGACCTTGCCACCCCCCTCTGAGTTCTACCTTCCAGAAACTCAACCTCCGGAACTGCCCAGGCAACCCTCGAGTGACTCGCCAACCGGCTCAACGCAACCCACTAGTGACTCGCCAGCCGTCCCACAGCCCCCATCCTCGTCCTCGACCGCAGACACCCACGAACCGATTGGTCCCCAAACGCCGCTTAGGCATTGCCAACGAGGATCCCGGATTTCTTCGTGGGACGAGGACGCCCGCATTTCTCGTGGGACGAGGACGCCTGGATTCTCCTTGGGACGAGGACGTGAGACTAAAGTGCGGTGGGGGGAGTGATACCTCCTAAGTGCACCATCGGGTCTGCAGCATAAGGAAGGTCCTGTCGGCCTTTTATCTGGACTAGCCAGTTTTTTGCAGTCCGCCCAGCCCGCCCTGACGGCCCACCAATGATGCACTCTAGTCCACACGATCGTCATAAATAAAACTAAAAAAAGCCTGGACCCAGCGAAATCTGCTACACAACCCACTTTGGAAACTCTTACTCAAGCCTCTGCAAATATTCGCATCCCCCTCACCTTCCATTTTCCCCCACTAACAGCTCTATCGAAGGCTTCCATCCTTCAGCCTTCTAGGGGAGGCCCTTGTAGTGCAACAGAAAACATGCTCTTTCAGTATCTTGTAACATTGGATTTTATGGTTGTTTTAACCTTCGAAACGTCCATTTGTTTTACTGACTGCACGTCCGTTGTCACAAACCGTTTTGGTGAGTACCTCGCTGCACGTTTCTCGCTCTGTCTGATTCGCTTCCTATTCTTGTAGCCTGTACAATATACGTTGGGTTCAGTCGCCTCCGACTTCTATACTGTCGTATTTGACACGTCTTACGTGTCATTGCTTACCGACTAGTATCCGAGGCTCCGCCCAACCGTCCTACCGATTACGGCTCACATTTTACTGCCGTGCAGTCCTCGTCAGGCCGGCTTTTTTGAAGTGAGGTAGTAAATGCTAAGCTAATAAAACACGAGGAGGAATGTGAGATAAATAATGGCAATACTAACGTATGAGAACAAATGGAAAAAGCGAACAGAAATTTGTAGGTTCAAGTCAGTTAGTAGAAGGGGAAGGTTTGATGCTGTTCTACAAGAGCATCTGACTGACGCTTGAAACACCATACCGTATACTCCCTAATGACTTGTTCCGGAGGCGTTCTAACGTGCCATAACCCGGAGCAACAAGCGGGCTTCCGTCCTTACCCGGGCAGAAAGCACTTGATGCAGCTTCAACTTGTGACCTCGGAGACTATTCCTCTTGTCGGGACTAAATAGCCAGAGCAAGTCTGGACTGACCTTACTCGTTAAGAGACGGTAAGGGAAAGGAAGATTCCGCTAATTATCTGGTATTGACTTAAGTACATACACAAGCTAAGCGAAAGTAAGGAAAACATTAGACAGAATGTTGGCCCCGGCAAACTTGCAATAACCTTGGACACACTGGCAACACCATGCCCGATTCCATTTTGTCCTTCACCAAACCTGGTGGACAAGCTTGGATAAAACATCCTAAGCGGGCTCGCACACAGCTTCGGAACAACTTCACGTACTTATATTCCCTTAGGACACCGAAGTTGCGGCGAATATACTACATCCTATGGAACCCTCTTCAAGTAGCCTTCCTCCAATTCTCCTCAGAATGAAACACTGAGATGTGGACGATACCAAGAGCAACTTGCTGTTTGACAACTGTGGTTTCTTATCCCTTAACTACGTAACGCATGTGGAGACTAGGACCTCCAAAACGGAAGACAGTACATTTTACCTTATTTCTAGGCATCAATCTTAAGGTTGACCAAGCTCAGAGCCAACCCAATGCACTCTGATATGCCACAGCGCCCCAGGCATATACACAATGTTCTAGAGCTTGAGTAGATAAACGAACAATGCGCACGGTGCTTCAAGTTCCTTGGCTTGATCACTGATATAATTTTCGAAGGGTTGTGCCCCGCGCTTACCCAAGGTTATTTCCCCTCCAGAAAAGTCGACATTCATTTATGGTGCCTATAGATAACCTATATGGCTTCAACTTCAGTGACAGCCGTGGTTAATTAAAGATATCAAGGTATTTCGAGACTCTAGAGGAAAACAGTTCGTTAGCTTGATCGTTTTCTATTACCCAGCTCAGGTTTCACGAGCTACAAGTAACTTTATCAGGCACAAAATACCTCACGGAATCAATACTGTGCAGCCCTAAGTAGGTTAAACCCATTTTGTAAATTCTACACATAATCCCTGACCAGTTTTCCAAACAACCAAACTACTACGCTTGTCAAGCTCACAGAACGTTTGTTGGTGTTCAGAACGCCATCACTGCCCTTAAAATGCGGACGGAGAGTTGCTTCCTTCCATTCTTCATATAAGACAAAGCTGCCGTACGATATGATAAACACGCATGTCAGAGTCATTTAACTCTGCGGCCAAGTCATGCTTCTGTTTCGGATGGATTGCAGCTGGGCCAGATGCTTTGGATGGGTGCAGCCCTTGCAATAAATATGCAAATATGTTTCAGTTGTTTTACTTCGATCAATGTGCGGAAGCAGTATAAATAAACGAAGTGGCCAGTTGTTCCAAGTATTTATCAAGTGACGAGCAACATAAGGATATTAGAAATTGGGTCCATACTTGTCGTCATGTCGTCAGGTCAGCTCAGTTCTTAAGGAGGGAAATGGGCTCCCGCGTAACCAACGACCTGTCTCTTGTACCGGAAACCCCGCCATGACACCAAGTATTTTGACTTATATGTTGTCATCTTTGCCTCTGCTAAATAGTTATGAAGCAAGAGGTGATCAAGCGCAGTACATGTTTGGAAAATTCAGCCAACTCAACCAATTGGACGGCATGCGCAACCTACTGATCCTGCGGTTTAGCCTGCAAGCTCAAGGTCATTGACGTCTCCAACTTCCGACCGAGATTCGTTTGATAAACGTGAATAATGATTTCCAAATGTGTGTCTTGCAGCAAGGGGAGTCACATCTCTTTCCAAAGCTGTCCAATGCTATTTTTGTAACTGGTGACTGCACATCGCTTGTTGCGGCATCAGCGCTGAACTGTACCATGAGCTTCAGCAGTGTACCTCCCCGGTTATCAGCTTTCAGTGTAACACGTGCCGAAATCCAGGGAGCAATAACCACCCAACTTCCGATCGCCCGACTCTCCCTCTAGGTTCTTGCTCAGCTGAGGCTATGGTATCCACAGATGACGAGCTTACGTCTCTCTATCCAGCTCTCAGCTGAGGACACCTCGCGACGACAGCGGGGGACCTATTTCCGACTCCTCTGCGAACAGCAGCAAAGACTGAAGGACGGGTCTGCGTGCAACCGTCGAAGACATTTGCGACTGTAGCCAGAAATGGCTTACCAACAATTTCGGTCACTCCAACCACAGCTATGCGCAAAACGAAGGCTAGAAGAACGCAGAAGTCTAAAACAGCACTGAAACTACCTCATCCCAACTCCGATTGGTTTTGGGCAGAATGCCGCAGCACACAGCACATAGGAATCAGCTATACCTAAGGAAAACAAGCGGCCCTCCCGTTAACATTGTCTAGTCCTCGTAAATGTTCACGAGACTACTAAGGAGAGATCCGCGGGAATGCATACAAAAACATCAAGCATTCTTATGCACATGGATCCTATTCTATCCGGTAGTGGAAAAAGGGGATTAAATTTGCCTCTGCATTTCGTTTAGGGAGAAAGCGAGAAAACCCTACCAACTTCCGTCCTCACAAAGTTGTCTCTCAGATGATGCAGAGGAATGCCGCCGTATCCTCGAACGGACATCAGGTCTCAGGGGAGAAAAATGCTATGTTCTTAGAGATCTCTCCCCAGAAGATCGAGCCAAAATGAAGTACGCAGTTAAAAAAACTCACAGAGCAAATGGTGAGACCAATTTGCATAGTGGATTTTCAGGTAGTGCAGAATATCCAGTGGTCCCGATGGAAGTTGCTTTTCGTCCTCTCTGGGACTTAAAAGCAAGCACAAAGAATGAACTGCAGCTGACGGTTGCAAACGTTTGGAGCCACGGGAACAAATTGGACGACGTACACGCCCGTACTTTAAAGCTCCTTCGGGCCCTGCTGGCCTTCACTAAGCCCTAGTTCACTTCAGTTATTTCAGACTCCGAGGTCTACATCCCAGGATACCAAATCTTCCGTGCTGACCGCTCTGGAACAAGGGCTGATGGCGGCGTAGTTTTCTACTGGAGAGAGGATCTTAAAGTTCACCTCGTAGAAGCCGTCGGTGACGCTGTTGTGGCGCAGAGCTGCTCTGGTGCATGATCAATGATGGCTTCAAATCTCTTATGGTTGGCGTTGTCTACCAAGCCCCGTGGGGTCATGGCGCCTCTGTGCTGGGCTCCATCAAATTGCTTAGAAACGGCAGATATTGTTTTATTGTGAGTGAGTTCAATCCCCCGGATGTCTATTGGGACCTACTACACCGCTGCCTCCCTCCAGAATCCTTTGACGCTAACCTCCTTGAAACTGTCCTCAAAACGAATCTCTCTCAGCATATAACATCGCCCACTTGGCTTGTTCCCGGCCTGACTCCGCACATTCTTTATCTTGTGCTCACTCCGGCTCTGTCTGATGTCAAAGAATTTACCCTTCTACAGCCCATTGATATAAGCGACCATTGTACGATCTCCTTCTTATGGACTAAACGTCTAGCTATTCAAGCCCGGAGCGCACGCCGTCGCAACTTCTGGCGTACCGACGCATCCAAGTTAAGAGCGGCAGCGAGTACGCTTGACTGGAATGTTCCAAAACACTTGGATCTCCATGCTGTTTGGAACGATTTATTCTCCAAGTTGAAGCTACTCATTGAGGAGGTCGTGCTATTCCACAGTAACAAGCCTCGCTCCAAGGCTCCCCCTGGATCGACGGAAACCTCAGGGCCAACATGAAACGACGACGAAAACTATGGGACAAATTCAAACTTCCCGCTTGGACTTAGTCTACACTAAACACAAGACCGTCAGGAACGTTTGCTCTGTGCAGAAACCCAAAAAGAGGCAACAATATGACCGTAGCTTGGCTGAACAATCCCTTTCTAGTCCAAAGAAACTATACTCATACCTTAAAAGATCTTCCAAGGCCGGCTGCGGAATTCCTGCGTTGTCTACCAAGGAGCCAGTCATTATACTCTATGATGCTGACGCCAAAGCTGACCTCAGCTCTACAGTTCTCCTCAGTATACACGAGGAAAGAAACACTGGAAAATAAGAATGTACTTACACATCCAGTACCTCCGGAGCATATCGATATAGATGCAGGTGCTACCTTGAACTTACCACTAAAACTAAACTCAGGTTCCAAACCAGGCCCAGACGGGCTACACTCCTGTTTCTCAAGATGGTAGCAGAATTCATTGCCGCCACACTTTGTCAAAATTTTCAGCTCTCAAAGGCGGTTGACTACTTCTCGACTGGAAGGTGAGCGTAGTTATGCCGAAATACAAGGTTGGAAACCGCCAGGACCCTGTGAACTATCGGCCGATTTGCTTGGCGTCGGTCGCCTGCGAGATCATGGAAAAGCTCATTAAATGTGCCATCCATCAACACTGAATATTTGAACATCACTTCGTCCACTCAGCATAGATTCCCAAGTGGACTTTCCTGCAACACTAACCTGCTTGTCGCAAGCGAGAAGTGGGCTAAGTCAGTGGACGCTGGAAAACGCATAAATGTGGTATTCATCGAGCCCAACAAAGATTATGACAGATCCCTCGTCAGCAACTACTCCCTAAGCTCTGCGGAACTGGCATAACAAGGCACGTCCTACTATGGATCACTGACTTCTTGGGTGGCCGGAACATGCAAATCAAGGTAAACGATACCCGCTTATTTCCAGTGCCTATGTCTAGTGGCGTACCAAAAGGCTTCGTCCGCGGACGGGAACTGTTCAAGATCTATATCAATGACCTACTAAGTATGCTACAAACGGACTGTCTGATTTACGCAGACGACTTCAAGCTATGGTCGCAAGTGTCCAGCCTAGAACACGTCGACTGATTACAGGAAACGTTTGATCAACTGCGCGCCTGGTCTATCAAGTGGGGTTTGCCGGTCAACAATGATAAGTGCTCTGTTCTTCCCACCAGTGCTGCTGTACTACTGGGCATTCATCACATTGGCGGGTACTTATTCAAGATTGCCAAGCAGGAAAAAATCCTGGGAACAATAGTATCCTTCGATTACAAAATTAGCCGTGACACAATAAAGACTGCTACGGCAAACAGGATGTGGGATGTCATTAGGAGGTCATTCTCTAAAATGACGCCGCAGTTATTCAGACTTCTCTTCACATCCAACATCCATCCAGTTCTTGGACTCGGACTTCCAGTCATAGCCCCACTATCGAAGCATAGAGGTGACCAGATCGAAAAAGTTCAGCGACGAGCCTCGAAATTTGTACTTGGGCTAGGCGAACTTTCCTATCCCGGCCGACTACAGAGAATGAACCTTTTCCCCTTAGATTACCGCCGACTTCGCGGAGACCTCATTTGTACTAGGCGTATTCTACGAGAATTGGGAAATGAGCTGAGGCAGTTTTTCAGCTAAGGCTTGGCAGCTGGAATCGAGGTCACAGCTGGAAGCAGTTTAGACAGAGGAGGTTCAAAGTCCGTCCAGATGTTGCTCTCTCTACTCAAGTAATTAATGATTGGAACCCACTGCCGGACCCGACTATCAATGCGCAGTCAGAAGCAAGTTTCAGACGTTTGCTAGACATCAATATACTGAGTACTCCAGGATCCTGCAGGAGCGATACTACATCCTGAGCTATACCACAGCTACCGTGCCTGCCATCCTTGAAAGATCGGGAAGTGAAGGAGATGACACGGGACCTTCCTTTTGCTCTATACCACTCAATCAACTCAATTAAATACGTTCTTCGCAAATCGAGTTGTGTCTATATGCAACAAACTCCCCTCTGCAAAACGGTAATATAAATAATGATGTAAATGTATCCGCTGTTCGCCGTAACGGCGCTTTGCTGCCGTGCTACCACTGCCAGTTGCGCATGGGATGAGCACACCGCGAGGACGCCCGCCCCTACGCGGATTCCAATATGTTGTCTTTTGATTGCAAACCAGCCGTGCAGACCACTCGGCCAGCGGCCGACTCCTACTTCATAAGTAGATAGAATAATAGTGACAATGTCAGCTGTACGCCGTAACGGCGCTTCGCTACCAAATAACCACTACCAGTCGCACGCGGGCTGAGTATACCTCGAGGACACCCACTCCTACGCGGATTCGAACCCGTCCCGTAAGATTACGGGTCGACTGCGAAACGGTAGAGGAATTCAAGCGATGTTCGAAAAATATTAGTTAGCCCTGTTTTCCGAATTCTGTGCGAGTTTTTGGCAGCAACGTCATGAAAGTGTAGTGGTTATTTGCTCTGGTCCCTGTCTGTCTCCATTATAGATGTAAGAACCAAATATCAAGTCGAAGTGCTGGGGGCTCTGTTTCGCTTAAGGGCACACGAAACGAGATGCTCGTTAGCGAAACACGTTTCATCACTGGATCCTGTCTTGTTCTGTCCCTTAGAATGCTAGCGGTCGCGTAGAAGCGGAGAATCTGCACGTGCCAGCGCACTGCTGAGACATGAAAAGAATAAGGAATCACTATGCAAATGCAGGTTCATACCTAAAAAATAAACCGGATGCGACCACTAATGAAAAACTACAGTCCAAAAACAATTTACAAGACTGATCGATACATCGGACTTTTAAGCACCATAACCCATAGCAACGAGACTGGACCTTAACGTGGTGCGACGGTTTGCGTACCTCCTTGACCCATTGAGTTATACTGGGTAGTGCCTCCGGGCCCCTTTAGAGCTACTCCTACCAGGTTGGTCAATGCTAAGAGGTCAGACAAACTCAGTCTCCTGGTCCTCCAGGTTGGGGGTTTGAAATGGGATGACGTCCATTTGCGTAAAACTAAATCACTGTCAACTCCCCGCTGCCTTGCGGACAGGCTTTTGAGCCAAAAGCTCTGGATGAGGACCCTAATCATCCTCCTGTCTAGGTCTGGGCGCCCTGGCAGTATCAGCCCAAATACAACCATGACTATTTCTTCAAACATAAACTTCGTCCTGTATCGGCCGTCGCCATCGCGACGAGACCGGACCTTAACGTGCTGCCATGGTTTGTGTGCCTCAGTGATCCATTGAGCTACGCTGGGTGGTGCTTTTTTGCACCTTCAGAGCCACTCATACCAGATTGGTCAATGGTTAGAAACCAGACATACTCAGTCTCCCGGCCCTCCAGGTTAGGGGTGGAGTGAGGGTGACTCCTTACTCCACAAAACGTGATCTTGGTAGTCCAGTGCCAAAACCCCGCTGCCTTGTGGTAAGGTTTTCGAACCAAAGGCTTTGGATGAGAACCCTAATCGTTCTCCTGTCTAGGCCTGGGCAACCTGACAGTATTCTGCCCACGCAATGTAATGAACCTTCCTTCTAACAATTTCTTGCTGCTCTGGCCGTCGCAGAGGATAATCAACGGCGCCCTACCAGCTGCGTCGAGTAGAGTAGATAGGAGTTTGGATGCTACTGCTAAGGCCTTCCCGTCTTCTTATCCTCCTTCTTGCGCTTTTTCATTCCTATCGTCCCGCTCCAACTTTTCAATCCCCAATTCTTGGCCCTCCCCCACCTTGCTTCAATAGTCGTTTGTCTTCTAGTTTCAACTCACACAGTCGCAGGGCGTCGCTCCAATCCAGTCGACAAGTCCATGTTCAACCAAGCGGACAACGTCAGTTTATCCGTTTCCCTTTGGAGTCCTCGAGTCTCGCTAAGAGTGGCATGCCACAAGGTGCGCACTTTGCTACAGATTCGCCAACAGACAGCGCTTGCCCGCACATTATCGACCCTATCGATCGATATTTGCTGTTTATCAAAAACCCGCCTGCAAGATTTAAGCTTCGTGCTTACCCTGCGTTCCCCACATGCGACACTGGCGACACATTCTCATTGCGCCTGTCTGGCGGTGATGCAGCTTCAAATTCCGGTCAAGCTGGCGTCGGCATTGTTTTGAGCCCCCGGGCTGAAGCTACCCTAATCGATTGGATCGCTGCCAATAGTCGAATGTGCGCTGTTAGGTTAGCTGGCTCGTTCAAGGCTTCGAAGTTGTGCAAGAACAAACGGTGTCTGTTTGTCATTGCGGCCTACGCCCACACAAACTGTAGCACTGGTTCGGTGAAAGATGATTTCTATCAGCAACTTCACGATCTCCTTCATTACAGAAGAAGCACGGATACTGTGGTGTTGCCCGACGACCTAAACGCCGAAGTCGGAAAATTGTCCTCTGATGAGCTTCATCTGGGCGGCCAACATGGTGTAGGCTCCCGTAATGACAATGGTGAGCGATTGCTACAGCTGTGTGAAGATGCTCGTCTCTTTCTCGTGAACACAAACTTTGGACACAGCACCCGCAGAAGCATGACTTCGCGGCACCAGCTTCGCACCAGCCATAGACGCAAATCGATCATATCGCGATCAGTTACCGCTGGAGAGGCTGTGTCCAAAATTGTTGCTCGATTTGGAGTATGAGCGTGGACTAGGACCATGCACTTGTTCCGGTGGACATCCGCAACGTCATTCTGAGCGCGTTGACAACAGCCAGCCGGCGAAGCCAGATGTGTATCAAAGTGTGGCTGACGTCCGGGTTGAGTAAACTGCCACTGAAAACCGTCGAAGATCACTGGTCGCATTTTCGTCAAACGTTACTATCAGCAGACATGTCTTCATGGGGCAAATCAAATTGCCAAACTGGACACTGGGTCTCTACACAGTCTCTGGAACTTATGGATGCTCGCCGACGTATTCCGGCTGGAAGCGAATACAATGAGACTCGCAAAAATCTCAGGGCAAAACTGCGTGCTAGTCTGAAGATAGACCGTGAAACCTGATGGTCTCATCGTGCCTTGGAGATGGGAACAGCCGCTGCCGTTGATAATCATCGTAAGTCATTCCGTCTGATTAGGGGAACAGGCAGCAGGAGACCTGGTGTTAGTGAGACCATACGCGACGAGAGTTGACAGCCGATGTACAGCTCGTCAAATCGTTTGCAGCACTGGGCCGAACACTTTTCAAGACAAGTTAACCAAGCTGATTTGTCGCTTTCTTTTTCGGACAATGAATGCCCTTCTCCCTGAGCCGTCTTGTTGGATCCGCCCTCACGTGCAGAAGTTGAACGGGAGATCAGGCAGTTGAAATTGCATAAGGCCGCAGGGGAAGATAGAACTCCCCCAGCCCTCTCTAAATTTGGAGGACCTGCTCTAGTAGATCATTTACGCGAGTTGCTAGTGAAACTTGGGGAGCTGGAGACTGGAGTCGCACCGTCATTGTCCCAATTTTCAAGGGAGGCTCCCGTTCGGAATGCGGCAATCATAGAGGGGTCAATCTGAGCTCAACTGCCTCCACAGACTGACTGGCACTCGTGAAAGCCAGATTCGTGAAGAGCAAACCAGGTTTCCTTGAGGTCAGGGCAGCATCGATCACATTTTCACCAACGCCATGTTTATTGGCGACCCACCATTGTCGTGTTTCATGACATAAAAAGTGCCTTCGACTCAGTCGGTCGATGTGCCCATTCGGACTGCCTGTTGAAGGTGTGCATGATAAATACGTAAAAAATTATCAAAGCGCTGTACGCGCATAGTTCGGATAGATTGAGGGCTTATGGCAAACTGTCACCAGCCGTGTGAGACAAGATTGCCCGCTGTCACCTTTCCTATTTAACTTCGCAGTTGACCAAGTCATGGAAACAGCATTCGCTGGACAAGACCTAGAAGATGTGTAGCCACTTCTTTGTGAGCGACTTCTTGACTTGAAGTATGCAGACGATATTGCCCTAGCCTGTGACAACTCTCAGTGGTGCCAAGCAGCACTGGACAGATTAGCAATGGCTGTCTATCGTTTTTGGCTATGCTTTGCTCCATCGAAATGCAAAGTTCTTCTCCAAGATGGGCAAAGACCCACCCCCGCGCTAATGCATTGTGGTGATCACGGTGATTCAGGAATTCAAGTACCTGGGTCGCCCGTGGGATCGAAGATGAGGTTACGAACCGTACAGCAATAGCTCGAGGTGCTTTTGCCAATCTCCGACATCTGTGGCGCAGACGCGTAATTACTCTCGCCCTGAAGGGCAGAGCTTATAACGCAGTCGTCCAATTAACCCTCCTATATGGTTGTGAAAATAGGCCCATCAGGTTGACAGACATTAATAGGCTCTCCAGGTTCCATCATCGTTGCCATCGCAACTTAGCTCACGTCTGGTCGCAACGTCCGTCACAACGAGACTGGACCCTAACGTGGTGCGACGGTTTGCGTACCTCCTTGACCCATTGAGTTATACTAGGTAGTGCCTCCGGGCCCCCTTTAGAGCTACTCCTACCAGGTTGGTCAATGCTAAGAGGTCAGACATACTCAGTCTCCTGGCCCTCCAGGTTGGGGGTTTGAAATGGGATGACGTCCATTTGCGTAAAACTAAATCATTGCCACCTCCCCGCTGCCTTGCGGACAGGCTTTGGATGAGGACCCTAATCGTCCTCCTGTCTAGGTCTGGGTGCCCTGGCAGTATCTCAGCCCACATACAACCATGACATTTTCTTCAAACATAAACTTCATCCTGCATCGGCCGTCGCGCAGGTTATCAAGAGTCGCCTTATCTGCTGCACACAACAGGGCGAATAAACGAAAACATGCTACTGCTGGCGCCTCCCTTCTTTCATTTCCACCTTTTTCTTTTACTCCCATCCAGACCCCCATTACCAACCTTCCTTCTGTAATTCCCAGCTTAATTGACAGCAACAGAAGTGCCAGTGGAGTAAAACCACCTGCAACCCCCATCCCACCACACCTATCCGACGCCCATCGGCAAAAGTCCTTTATAAGGCCACGCTATTCCGTTTCCATGGCGACATCCAACGTTCGCACTCTAAGACAAACAGGTCAACAGGCTGCACTCGCACGCACCTTGGACACACTGGGTATTGATGTGTGTTGTGCGTCCGAAATTAGGATTAATGACCCTAACGGGGTTATTGAATTAACTGCACCCGGCTTATCCTCTCGTTATTAGTTGCATGCATCCGGAGACGCCAATGCAGCAACCACTGGTCAAGCTGGTGTAGGTATCATTCTCAGCTCCAAGGCTGAACCATCGTTGGTTGATTGGATTCCGGTAAACAGCCGTTTATGTGGAGCCCGTTTGACGACATCAGCTAAGGTGGAGTCACGAAGTAGTACAAAGCGCTGTATGTTCTTGATTTCGCTTATGCTCCCACCGACTGCAGTTCAAATGCTGTCAATGACACATTCTATCACGAACTGAATGCGCTACTACGCAGTGCTACTAGTTCAGATATTATAGTACTTGCAGGGGATATGAACGCACAAGTAGGGCGTCTGAGCTATTCAAAAGCTCAGCTGTGGTAAATGTGGGCTTAACTTTGAACGGACTGACAATGGTGAGCGTCTGCTGCAACTGTGTGCGGAGCACCAGTTGATTCTTAGTAGCACTGTTTTTAGACACAGTGGACGCCAATGTACCACTTGGCGTCCTCCTGTAGCTGGCCAGCGGTGGACCCAAATTGACCACATAGCCATAAGTTACAGATGGCATGGTTCTATCCTGGATTGCCGCTCGTACTGGAGTACCTGTGTCGACTCTGAGCATGCCTTGGTACGTTGTCGTTTCTCCATGAACTTTACTGGGAGGCACACCAAGCGTCCCCTACGATTGGCAACTGAGAAATTGTCTCAGTCCTCGATCAGGCAAGCCTATCAAGAAGCACTGCATACCGAACTTCCGCTGTCTTGTCCCAATGACGCTGAGCTTCAGTGGAATAGGATATCGGCTGCCATGCACGACGCAGGAGCGTCTGCTTGTTGCACTATCAATCGTCACCGCACCAGTCACTGGATATCCGAACCTGTTTGAATCCAGAAGTAACCTCCCGGCTGGCACTGAACACAATGTGACCAGACGGGCTATTAGGCGTGAACTAAAGCAGAGCCAACGTACTGACAAGGAAGCCTGGTGAACCACTAACGCTCAATACATAGAGGAGGCAGAATCAGAAGGCAATAACCACAAACTCTTCCAGCTGATCCGCACCACTGGTCCCAGGAAACCAGGCATCTGTGAGATAATCAGGGACACCGCAGATGCACTGATACACAATAAGGAAGGCCGTATGGCTCGTTGGGCGGAACACTTTCAAGATCAGTTCAGCTGACCCCCTGCTCCCGGACCTCTTCCTACTCAAGTGATGCAGGACGAGCCATGGACGGTTAGTTTAGAGCCGCCGTCGGAGGCGGAGGTTCGAAACGCGGTCACAGCCCTCAATCGCTTTCGTGCCGCTGGCCCGGATTCCCTCCCATCTGCACTGTTTAAAGATGGAGATGAGGTCCTCTGCAAAGGACTGATCATCTTATTCGAACGTATCTAGAAGGAACAGAGTGTCCCGGCTGATTGGAGCGAATCGATTACAGTGGCAATATACAAGAAGGTCAGTCGCAGAATATTCTAATCCCAGGGGTATCAGGCTAACGCCAGTGCGGTAAAATTACTGGCCTCGATTCTCGTTCGTCGCCTCACCGTGGAACAGAAATCTCGGATTAGGTAAGTGCAGGCAAGTATCCGCACAGGACCATATATTCATACTGCAGCAGGTGCTACAGCAGCGCCACGCATACTGCAGACCGACAATAGCTGTGTTCCTCGATTTTAAGAATGCGTTAGATTCAGTCGTCCGATGCATTCTGCTCGAAATACTTGCACGGAAAGATGTTCCCACGAAATATGTAGACATCCTACGTGCTCCATACTCGAACTTTACACGCCGCGTCAGGGTCTACGGTGACCTGTCGGATAGCTTTCCGACTACAAGTGGCGTTCGTCAGGGTTATCTGATTTTCCGAGTTTTCTTCAACTTCGTCGTAGATTCAATCATGGAATGTTCTCTTGCGGAATCGCACGATGTAGCCGTTGAGGTATGCCTGGTGGAAGATTAGTTGCAGACAACATGCGGAGGATATCGTCTTGCTTTCGACGATGTTGCGCCGGCACAACCAACCTTAAATAGCCTGTCTAGTGGTCCCATTATTTGGTACGCGCTTCGCACCTTCAAAGTGCTAAGTGTTGCTGCAGGATCACCAGCCACTGTATGACCCCTTGACCCTTGCTAACGAGGAACTCGGCGGTTGATCAATTCACTTATCTTGGCAGCTGCATCAGCAACGATGGGCACATAGAAACTGACGTCAGCTCACGCAGTGCAAAGGCCAGAACTGTCTTCGTGAACCTGCGGCATCTTTGGCGACAGAAGAGTGTTTCCCTCCGTCTGAAAGGCCGTGTATACAAGACCACAGTGAGCGCCGTTCTGCTCTGTGGGAGTGAGACTTGGCCCCTTCGGTCTGAAGAGCTAAAGCGCCTTCAAGTCTTTGATCATCGTTGTCTGCGAAGCATTGTTGGTGTCGGATGGCACCAGCGTGTCCACAACGATGAAGTGCGTAGGCGAGCACTAGGTAGTGATAATCATGCTAGCTCTCTAGAACAACAGATAGTACAGAATAAGTTGCGTTGGCTCGGGCACGTGCTGCGTATGCCTGGTCACCGCTTATCTAGGAGGGCCTTCTTCAGTCTTCCAGGTGTAGGGTGGCGCAAGGCTTGAGGTGGACAGTTGACTTGGCAGCGGGAAATGAAGTCACTGACGACCAAACCGGGTACCGCTGGTCCGTCTCGCCTTCCGGGTTGGAGTCCATGTGATTCGCCTTGTGCTTAGCTCCAGACTTTACACGACATGGCTCGCAACCGACACCAGTGGCGCGTCTGCTGCTGTCTCCTAGTCGGATTACCCGTTTAAAGTGTGTTTGGTGTTGAGTTATCTGCCGGGTAATGGCTGATTATGACGCGGGACAGTGAAAGCCGCAAGGAAGTTGTCTCGCCGATGCCGCCTTATCTTTGCACGATAGCCAGCTGTTTGTGACGGTATGTTGTTAACACAATGTGTAGACGCCTTGGCGCTGAATGCTTGCTCAGGGCATTAAGGTTTTCAGGTAAATCCCGCTTCTCTTCCTTTTACTCCTTATTCCATAGGCCCTCATGGCTGTATGGCAGCGAAACATCAGTCCAAATGACTGATGTACTGCTGTTGTTGATTGATTTAAGTGCCGTAAGCTGGCATATCACAGGCAGAAGTAACAACTAGACAAGAGGCTTCAGATCATCATCATCATCATCAACAGCAGTACATCAGCCATTTGAACTGATGCTTCGCTGCCATACAACCATGAGGACCCATGAAATAAAGAATAAGAGGGAGAGAAGGGGGACTTAACTGAAAACCTTAATGCCCTAAGCAAACATTCAGGGTCAAGGCGCCTACACCTTGTGTTCACAACATACCGTCACAAACAGCTGGCTATCGTGCAAAGATAAGGCGGCATCGGCGAGACAACTTCCTTGCGGCTTTCACTGCCACGCGTCATAATCAGCCATTACCCCGCAGATAACTCAGCACCAAACACACTTTAAACAGACAATCCGATTAGGAGACAGCAGCAGACGCGCCACTGGTGTCTACTGCGAGCCATGTCCTGTAAAGTCTCGAGCCAAGCACAAGGTGAGTCACGTGGACTCCAACCCGGAAGGCGAGACGGACCAACGGCACCAAGTTTGGTCGTCAGTGACTTCATTTCCCGCTGCCAAGTCAACTTCTGTCCACCTCGAGCCTTGCGCCATCCGACACCTGGTAGACTGAACAAGGCCCTCCTAGGTAAGCGGTGACCAGGCATGCGTAGCACGTGCCCGAGCCAACGTAACTTATTCAGTGCTATCTGTTGTTCTAGGGAGCTAGCATGATCATCACCCCCTAGTACTCGCCTACGCACATCATCGTTGCGGACACGCTGGTGCCATCCGACACCAGCAATGCTTCGCAAACAACGATGATCAAAGACTTGAAGGCGCCTCAGATCTTCAGACCGAAGGGGCCAAATTTCACTACCATAGAGCAGAACGGCCCTCACTGTGGCCTTGTATACACGGCCTTTCAGACGGAGGGAAACTCCCTTCTGTCGCCAAAGATGACGCAGGTTCAAGAAGGCAGCTCTGGCCTTTGCAATGCGTGAGCTCACGTCAGTTTCTATGCGCCCATCATTGCTGATGCAGCTGCCAAGATAAGTGAATTGATCAACCACCTCGAGTTCCTCGTTAGCAAGCGTCAAGGGGTCATCGAGTGGCTGGTGATCCTGCAGCAACACTTTGCACTTTGAAGGTGCGAAGTGCATACCAAATAATAGGACCACTCTGGATAGGCTATTCAGGGTTGATTGTGCCGCCTCAACATTGTCGAAAAGCAAGACGATATCGTCCGCATAATCTAGATCAACTAACCGTTCACCAGGCAGCACTTCAACACCTACATCTTGAGATTCCGCAAGGGAACACTCCATGATAGAATCCACGACGAAAGTGAACAAAAATGGGGAAATCGGGCAACCCTGTCGAACGCCACTTGTAGTCGAAAAGCTATCTGACAGGGCACCATAGACCCTGACGCGGCCTCTAGCGTTCGAGTATAGAGCACGAAGGATGTTCACATATTTCGTGGGAACACTTTTCCGCGCAAGTATTTCGAACAGAATCGATCGATCGACTGAATCGAACGCACTCTTGAAATCGAGGAATACAGCTATTGTCGGTCTGCGGTATGCGTGGCGCTGCTCTAGCACCTGCCGCAAAGTAAATATATGGTCTATACAGCCACGTCCTGGGCGAAAACCGGCATGCTCTTCTCTAATCCGAGAGTCCCGTTCTGCAGTGAGGCGACGAACGATAATCGAGGCCAGTAATTTTGTCACAACTGGCGTTACGCTAATACCCCTGTGGTTCGCACAGTCTGTGCGACTGCCCTTCTTGTATATTGTCACTATAATCGATTCGCTCCAATTAGCCGGCACACTCTCTTCGTTCCAGATAGGTTCGAATAGGGAGGACAGTGCCTTGCAGAGGACCTCACCACCATCCTTAAATAGTGCAGGTGGTAGGGAATCCGGGCCAGCGGCACGAAAACGATTAAGGGCTGTGATCGCGTTTCGGACTTCGGCCTCCGACGGAGGTTCTAAACTAACCGTCCATGGCTCGTCCTGCATCACCTGAGTAGGAAGAGGTCCGGGAGCAGGGGGCCAGCTGAACTGATGTTCAAAGTGCTCAGCCCAACGAGCCATACGGCGCTCATTATTGTGTATCAGCGCACCCGCACTGTTTCTGATTGTCTCACTGACGCCTGGTTTCCTCGGACCAGTGGTGCGTATTAGCTGGAAGAGCTTCCGATAATTGCCTACTGCTCCTGCCTCCTCCATTTCTTGAGCCCGACTGGTCCACCAGGCTTCCTTGTCAGCACGTAGGCTCCGCTTTAGTTCACGCCTAATAGCCCGTCTGGTCACATTGTGTTCAATACCAGCCGGGAGGTTTCTTCTAGAATCCAACAAGTTCACCGACCTCTCGGATATCCAGTGACTGGTGCGGTGACGACTGATAGTGCAACAAGCAGATGCTCCTGCGTCGTGCATGGCAGCCGATATCCTATTCCACTAAAGCTCAGCGTCATTAGGACAAGACAGCGGAAGTTCGGTATGCAGTGCTTCTTGATAGGCTTGCCTGACCGAGGACTGAGACAATTTCTCAGCTGCCAATCGTAGGGGACGCTTGGTGTGCCTCCCGGTAAAGTTCATGGAGAAACGACAGCGTACCAAGGCATGGTCAGAGTCGACACAGGTACACCAGTACGAGCGGCAATCCAGAATGGAACCGCGCCACCTGTAACTTATGGCTATGTGGTCAATTTGGGTCCATCGCTGACCAGCTACAGGTGGACGCCAAGTGGCACTTCGGCGCCCACTGTGTCTAAAAGCAGTGCTAGTAAGAAACAACTGGTGCTCCGCACACAGTTGCAGCAGATGCTCGCTATTGTCAGTCCGTTCGGAGTTAAGTCCATACTTACCACCCAGCTGAGCTTCTGAAAAGCTCAGACGCCCTACTTGTGCGTTCATATCCCCTGCAAGTACTATAATATCTGAACTAGTAGCACTGCGTAGCAGCGTGTTCAGTTCGTGATAGAAAGTGTCCTTGACTGCATTAGAACTGCAGTCGGTGGGAGCATAAGCAGAAATCACAAACAAACAGCGTTTTGTTTTACTTCGCGAATTCACCTTAGCTGATGTCGTCAAACGGGCTGCACATAAACGACTGTTCACCGGAATCCAATCAACCAACGATAACTCAGCCTTGGAGCTGAGAATGATACCTACACCAGCTTGACCCGTGAGTGCCGCATCGGCGTCTCCGGATGCGTGCAACCAATAACGAGAGGATAAGCCGGGTGCAGTCAATTCAATAACCCCGTTAGGGTCATTAATCCTAGTTTCAAACACACAACACACATCAACACCCAGTGTGTCCAAGGTGCGTGCGAGTGCAGCCTGCTGACCTTTTTGTCTTACAGTGCGGACGTTGAATGTCGCCATGGAAACGGCACAGCGTGGTCTTATAAGGGACTTTTGCCGATAGGCGTCCGATAGGTGCTGTGAGATGGTGGCTGCAGATGGTTCTGCTCCAGTAGCACTTCGGTTGCTGTCAATTAAGCTGGGAATTATAGAAGGAAGATTAGTAATGGGGGCCGGGAAGGGAGTAAGAGAAAAAGGTGGAAAAGAAAGAAGGGAGGCGCCAGCAGTAGCATGCTTTCATTTATCCGCCCTGCTGTATGCAGCAGATAAGGCGACCCTTGATAATCTGCGCGACGGCCGATGCAGGATGAAGTTTATGTTTGAAGAAAATGTCATGGTTGTATGTGGGCTGGGATACTGCCAGGGCACCCAGACCTAGACAGGAGAACGATTAGGGTCCTCATCCAAAGCCTTTGGCTCAAAAGCCTGACCGCAAGGCAGCGGGGTGGCAGTGATTTAGTTTTACAGAAATGGACGCCATCCCATTTCAAACCCCCAACCTGGAGGACCAGGAGACTGAGTTTGTCTGACCTCTCACCATTGACCAACCTGGTAGGAGTAGCTCTCAAGATGCTCGGAGGCATCACCCAGTATAGCTCAATGGGTCAATGAGGAACGCAAACCGTCGCACCACGTTAAGGTCCAGTCTCATTGCGACATAAATACTCGCTAAATGAGCATATGGAAGAAATTGGTTTAAGGTGAATACGTAATAAATACACAAAATGTCCGAAAGTTATTTAAAAATATCACGCGATTAAATTACGAAATTTTACCACAGTTTGCATGAGCGACGTGTGCAAGTTGGGAGAAGATTATCAAGTATGCAGAACAGACCAGATAAAATGTAATGAATTTTATCCACATTAAAAAGACCTAGTTTAAGTGCAAGTTGGCTTCAGATACAAGGGAATGTACCGTAGTACCACAAGTGTCCGCCGTTTGATCCATTTTCGTCCGATGAGAGTCAGGTTTCCGCCCGAAAAGAACTATGGTGGAACCAATTTCGGACGGAAATCGGAGTAAAATCAAAAATTTGCAGCACTTACCGACGCAGTTTTCCATTGATTCCCAATCCCCACTCCTATTCATCATCATCATCATCATCATCATTATACACATCAGCTAGAGGTGGGAAAACACCTCCGCTATTGTGCCGCAATACATAAAAGAAATACATACATACATACATATAATACAATACACAAAGGGAAAATAGATACAACAGTTGCATGCCAGCTGAGCTACCAGCAACGGATAGGCATCGTTCCGGTAAGCTTCCAGCCAGCTACTAGGCAAAAAGAAAATTTTTTTTATTATGTTTTACCCTAGGAAATGAGATCGTAGATGGAGGGGGAGACTAAAAGGGATGGGGGGGACAAAGAAACTCACAGCAGGAACGTCACTGAGGTCGGCTCCTTGCCATGTTAGCAAGTGTATCCAGCCAAACGTGTTCACCGTCTTTTGGACCCCAACCAGGTAGCCGAGACGCTCCAACCGAGGCTAGCTCCGAAGTGATGGACTTCATTCCTCTGGACCAAGTCATCGCTTGGCCACCTCTCCTCTTCTTCCACCCACATCCCCGGTGAGCAAACAACGCACGTCGCGGGAGTCGGTGGGCTGGCATGCGTAACACGTGGCCGAGCTATCGGAGCCTGGTGCGGGAAATAACGGTGCTGAGCGGTTCAGATCCTTTTCCTGGGCCGTAAACAATGCGTCGAGGACGCTCGTTACTCACGCGGTGTTCACACCATATGTGAGCCAAACTGCGAAGGCACCGATGGTCGAACGTAGCTAGCCTCTTCAAGTCCGCCGACCTTAGGGACCAGGTTTCGCAACCGTACAGTAAGGTCGAACGTACCGCTGCATTGTACACTCTACCCTTCAGGGCGAGAGTGATGTCGCGCCGCCGCCATAGGTGGCGAAGGTTAGCAAAAGCACTCTGAGTTTTTGCTATACGGTTCGTGATCTCGTCTTCGATCCCAAGGGCGCTGATACAACTTCCCAGGTAGTTGAACTTCCGAACGACTTCTAGCTGATCCCACCAAGGGTCAGCGTAGGAGGCGATCCCTGCCAATCTTGGAGGAACGCTTTGCACTTCGATAGTGCAAAGCAAAGCCCGAAGCGGCTGACAGCCAGTGCTAATCTGTCCAGCGCGGCTTGGCACGTCTGGGAGCTGTCACAGATGAGGGCAATGTCGTCTGCATACTCCAAGTCAAGAAGTCGTTCTCCTGGGAGTAGCTCCACACGTTCCAAGTCATGTCCTATAAATGCAAACTCCATGACTTCCTCAATAGCGAAGTTAAAGAGGAAAGGTGACAGCGGGCATCCTTATCTCACACCGCTGGAAACATTGAAGGGTGGCGACAGCTTGCCGTAAGCCCTCACTCTGCCTGTGCCACGCAAATATAATGCTTGGATAATATTTACATATTCCTCGGGCACACCTTTCCTTAGTAGACAATTCCAAAGGGCACATCGATCAACCGGATCGAGGGCACCTTTGATGTCGAGGAACACGACTACGGTGGGCCGCCAATATGTGTGGCGGTGCTCCAACAACTGACGTAAGGTGAAGATGTGGTCGATGCAGCAACGACCCCGACGAAACCCGGCTTGCTCATCACGAATCTGGCTTTCACGGGCGCCAGTCAGTCTGTGAAGAATTATGGAGGCGAGAAATTTGGAGGTGATTGAGATCAGACTGATTCCTCTATGGTTGCCGCATTCCGAGCGCGAGCCGCCTTTGAAGATGGGAACAATAATGGAGCGGCTCCAGTCGGTTGGGACAGTCTCCTGCTCCCACTGTTTCACTAGTAATTCATGTAAGGCATCAACAAGAGCAGAGCCTCCGAATTTGAAGAGGGCTGGAGGAAGATCATCAGGTCCCGCGGCTTTGTTAACTTCAACAGTCCGATCTCACGTTCGACTTCTGAGCGAGAGGGTGGATCCAAAGGGACAGCCCACGGAGCAGGGCGATCACTCGCCGGCGAAGAATCGAACAATTCTAGCCGATTAAATTGCTTTTCAAAATAGCCCAACGCTCCAAACGTTTTGACAAATTGTGAATAGGCTGTCCACTCTCATCACAAATTGTTTCACTAACACCAGGCCTCCTGCTGCCCGTTTCCCGTATCAGACGGAATAACTTACGATGGTTGCAAAGGGCAGCGCCCACTTCCATTTCTGACGCACGATGAGACCACCAAGATTCGCGGTCTCTCTTCAGGCTAGCGCGGAGTTTTGCCCGGTGCTCTTTGAGACTTTCATTGTGCTCGCTTCCAGCCGGGATATGCCGGCGAGCGTCGAGAAGTTCCAGAGACCGAGGAGAGACCCAATGTCCATGTTGGCTTTTAGACATACCACATGAGGATTTGCCCGCTGCTAGTAAGGTCTGGTGAACATGTGACCAGTGACCATCAATTGTCTCCAGTGAGCGATTGCTCAACTCGCATGTCAGCGTACTTCGATACGCATTCAGAACAGCTGGCTTTGTCAGTTGGCTGGTGTCCATGCGCTCACAGCGTCGTCGTGGGCGTCCGCCAAAGCGCATCCGCATGTCAGCACATACAAGTGCATGATCGGTGTCCACACATGTGCTCCAAACCGAGCGACAATTCTGGATGCAGCCTCTCCAGCGGTAACTAATAGCAATGTGATCGATTTGCGTCCAAGGCTGGTGGGCGCCAAGTCACTCTCCGGCGGGTGCTGTGTCGGAAATTAGTGCTCGCAAGAAATAAGTGAGCATCTTCACACAAATGAAGTAACCGCGCACCGTTATCATTACGGGAGCCTACAACGTGCTGACCGCCCAGATGCATTTCATCAGTGGACAGCTTTCCAACTTATGCGTTTAGATCCCCCGCCAGCACAGCAGTGTCCGTGCTTCTTCTGTGGCGAAGGAGCTGAGTCAGTTGGCGGTAGAAGTCGTTCTTTACCGAATCATCACTACAGTTTGTGGGCGCGCAGGCAGCGATGATGAATAGACACCTATTAGTCCCGCGCGACTTTTAAGCTTTAAACGAGCCAGCCAATCGGACCGCGCACCTACTTACTGTCATGATAGCGAGAAAGATGTTGAACATCTATGTAGCTATATCTCAATGTAGGATATGTCCCACTGACACAGTGTTACCTGTAGTAGTGAGCTAGCCCAGCTGAAAAAAGTAAAATATTTACAAGCATAGAAAAAATCTCCATGTACTTACGATATATTCTTGGATGAACCACATGGAGTCCTTCACCAGCTCCGCCGCCTATTACGGATGGGCTTCGTTTCGGAAGCTGCAGTTGGTGGATTAACGGGCTCCATGGGTTATAATCATTGAACGATTCCTTCGTCAGTTTCCTGTGAAGGCTTCGTCGAATCTGGCATCCGCAAAGTGCGCATCCAGGAATCGTTTGAATTCCGACACCGAGTTCGCTTCTACTATCCGCGAGGGCAAACGGTTCCACATGTTCACCACTCGCCGCTCAAGACACAAGGGATGAGCTACCCACTTGAGGTCAGGGACTACCAGTTTGTACTGGTGACCTCGTGTGCTGCTTGACGCACGGACATGGGGCAGTGGCCTCAGCACCGGATAAGCACCCAGATGCAATACCCGATGGGTCATGATGAGGTCCACTCGCACGCGGCGGTAGGCTAGAGTATACAGACCCAATTGTCTGCATCTTTCTTCATACGGCACACCCTGGAGACCGGGAATGAGCCGTGTGACTATGTGTTGTACTCTTTCGAGCTTGTGTATCTCGCCTTTCGTCAACGGACAGTAGGCGGGTGAGCCGTATTCTAGCACCGGTCGTACAATGGATGTGAAGAGACGAGTGGCAATCTCTTTCGACCAGGTGCAGAAGCTCCGTTTCAGCGCCCACAGCGAACGCAATGCTGTGCGATACATATTGTCCGTGTTGTCCAGTGACTTCATGTCGTAACGTTGTATAACGCCAAGGTCTCTGACGAAATGCGTCGGGTGTAGGACTTGGCCGTCGAGAGTGTACGATCGGCCCGCTCCACCTTTACCGAGGCACACAAGTAGCGATTTTGCCGAGTTGATAGGCAAACTTACTTCGGCGGACCACATGGAGAGGCGGTCGAGATCCTGCTGAAGTATGTCAAAGTCGTCCGACGTATGGATCACCCTCCATAGCTTCAGGTCATCCGCGAACAAGGCACACGGCGACCGAAGGAGATTGGGCACGTCGTTGATGTGAATCAGGAAGAGAATGGGGCCAAGCACCGTCCCCTGAGGAACGCCGCTCGTCGACGGGCACCAGTCGGTCAGGTGGCTGTCGACTTGCACCCTCCACTTCCGTCCAACTAAGAAGTCACGGATCCATTGGTGCAGCGAGCCTCCGACTCCGCACTCCCACAGTTTCTGAAGGAGGATCTCGTGATTCACTCTGTCGAAGGCCTTACTGAAATCGACGTATACCACGTCGACTGACTTACGTTGATTTACTGCTTGCAACCATTCATGCCATGTTAGCAGCAGGTTAGTGATGCACGAGCGGCCTCTCACGAAACCATGCTGTGCAGGCGTCAGGAGAGAGTTGGTCTCCAGTAGCTGGAGCAGTCTCTTCTTCACAATCTTCTCCAGAACTTTCGACAATACTGCGGTCAAACAAATAGGGCGGTAATTCTTCACTTTGCGTGTGTCACCGCCTTTTGGAATCGGTTTGACAACGGCGCATTTCCAGTCAGAAGGCACGCAGCCTATGGACAGGGATCGGTTGAAAAGGTCGGTTACAGCAGGTGAGATCACAGCTGACAAGGACTTGAGGAGCAGCGGATGGAGACCAGCCGGTCCAGCTGGCTTCATGCTGTCTAAGCAGCTGACTAGCCCATGTACCTCCGCGACGTCGCAGATCAAGTCGGTTAGCTCAGTCGGTGCGGCGACGGCAGAGCTTGGCGCGCAGGTTTGGTTAGTTGCGAATACAGAAGCGAAGTGCGCCGCTAATGCGGACGCACGCTCGGTGCTTGAACTTAGTGGTTGTCCGTCCGAACCCACTAGCACCGGCACATCACCTGCAGACTTCAGGCGTCGCTTCACGTACGCAAATATGCGCTTCGGGGCAGTTTTAGCTGAGCAAGCAAGCTGCTCCTCAAACTGACGGCGTTTTCGCGTCTTTGTGCTGTTGCACAAGTTTCGTTGTCGCTTGTATGCCTCATAGTCATCGGCAGAGCCAGACAGGAGGAACGCATTCCATAGTCGACGCCGTTGTCGAGACAGTCGGTTATACTCTTTGTCAAACCAATGGGGTTTCATTGGTCCAACTTTCCGAGTCTTGAGGGGTACAAATTGCGCACACAATGAGTGCACTGCCCCTTTAATGTTTGCCCAGCAAGTTTCAATAGATGAATCCTGTGGCATAGACCAATCAAGCTGATTGGCAGCTAGAATGAGGCCATCGAAGTCAGCTTTCCAATAGTTGTATGTTGGCGCCACTGGACGCACACATGGAAGCTGCAGGTCTATAGTGGCCATAATTGTCGAGTGATCACTGGCCGCCATGAGCTCAAGAACTTCTATGTCTTGCACTGTTTGTTCGCAGCTGGTTAGCAGCAGGTCCAGGCATGATGGCATTGAGCGCGAGGTTATGCGGGTGGGTTGCGTGATGTGCTGCACCGTTCCGGTTTCCAGCACCAGTTCGGCGAATCTTGTCTCCACTTCATTATGGCCAGGGAGAAGCTGAACTTCAGGCCATAAGATTCGAGGAAGGTTAAAGTCGCCAGTGAGCAGGAACTGCGGGCGACTCATTTGGCTTTGGACGTGTGTGAGCCAATCCAATCCGTTACTCAGTGGGCTACGATATGCCACACCCACAAGCAGTTCGCCGCGTCGTAGGTGGATCGAACACCACAGCTGCTCACATAGACCGTCAATGCTTCGGTAGGTGCTCACGAGTCTCCCGCACAGGGTAGACCGGAGGTAAAGTAGGACGCCACCGCGGCTATTCGACTGTCGATCACAGCGGAAGCACGAATAGTCCGTGATCGCAATTTCTTCGCTTGTCACTTCAGATGTCAACCACGTCTCAGCCAAACCAACCACATCTGGCCGACGTGAAGCAATGAAGCGGATCAGATCATCGTGCTTGTTCATTAAGCTGCATACATTAATGAACGCTACACGCAATCCGCGGTAGGAACCGCTGGGCGAGCTTGAAGCGTCATTGCTCTGTTTACCCGGATTCGGGGTATCCGGGCAACTGTGCGAAAATTTACGATACGCAGGTTAGTTTCACCGGCGTCCGTGCGTCGTTTCAGTTCGATCACGGCAGACTTCAGCTGCTCTCGTTCTGCGGGATCAAGGTCTGGCCGGACATGAATTTTCATCCCCTTTAGGCGACCGAGGCGGGACAGTACTAACCTTGGGGCAGTTTCGTCGGCGAACGCGATGCGCAGAGGCCGACACTTGCCATCAACTTGTTTCCCCAGACGAGTGACTTGTTTCACTCGTAACCCGGGTTCGCCAACATCCAGTAGTTTGTCGGTTAGAGACTGCAAGAATTGCAAATCATGGTCATAGCGTACCTGGGGACTGGGATCAGTCGACTCAGGTGCGTGGAAAATCATGACGTTGCATAGCCGTCTCCGTGGTGACTTGCTATCGCTTGGCTTCACCGGTTTCGGTAAGGCCGGTTTCTCGGCTAGCAATTTCTCAAGTCGTGTTACCTTGTTTAGCACAGACTTTAGTTGTGACACTGTAGACGGTGATTTCGATTTGTTGTTGTTTACCGCCTTACAACTTTTCTTTTTAGGGGCCTGGACCCAGCCGGGTGGTTTTGCGGCGCCAGCGCTGGCCACGGCTGCGTAGGTCGCAGTTGCAGTTGTAGTGCCGACAGACGGCTTTTTTCGGTTGTCTTGTGAACTATGCATTGGTGTGTCCGCTGATGAAGCGGGGGAGGAGCGGCTTCGATTGCGCACAGTATGGATGCATGGAGGAGTCACCGGCGGTAGTACGGGCGTCACCAATGCGGCGTTATTATCTGTCTTTTTCGCCAAAGTCAGATTCGCCAGAAGAGACTTATCGTTAACAATAAGTCGGCATTTGTCACAGTGGAATGTTAGCGCGGAAGATGCCGTTCTTTTCAGGCATTCATAAAGATCGTGCTCAATGCCGCTGCACGTTGTGTGGGCCCATCCTTCGCACAGACCGCACTGCAGTGCTTTAGACGGAGAAGTGACATTTCTGCTGCAGCTCAGGCACTTAGATGCTGCTGCTGCTCTCGTTTTGTCGAGAGTAGCGTCCAAAGTGCTAGACGCACGGGAGGTCGCAGCTCGCTGGATCTTGCTCGTCATGTTTGATGTCTTGTGGATATGTGTCGCTATCCAAATCACCTTGGATGTGTGAAGGAATTTGACAGACCTCAAATTCTATTACCAATGTGCGTTGAAACACCGGTATTCAAGCGTATTTCACTTGTAAGACAAACGTATAGCAAGAATGGGAACGAGCCACCGGACGTCGGAATCCAATCAACCAGAGCAGCTTCAGCCCGGGGACTCAGGGTAATGCCAACACCAGCTTGGCCGGCGCTCGAAGCTGCATCCTCACCGGATAGGCGCACTGAGAAAATACTGCTTGCGTTACCTGAACGGGATCGCAGAGTGAGCACAGAGCTCGAGTCTTGCAGCGGGTCTCCGAAAAGCAGCAGATATCGATCGAGAGGGTCTCCAATGTTCGGGCAAGTGCTGCCTGTTGACCGATCTGTAGTAGTGTGCGTACGTTAAGGCATGCCAATCTGAAGGAGGATCGAGGGCTCCAAATGGAAGCCGATGAACTGGAATGGACCGCTTGGTTGGACATTGCCTTGTCGACAGGAGAGGAGTGACGCTCCGCGTACACATGTGAGTTGAAGATAAATGCCTAGCAAAGCATGTTGGGGGAGAGCCAAGAATCGGGGGGTTGAAAACTGGGGGGATATAAGTAAGGTTGGAAGGGAACGGTAAGAGTGAAAAAGCGTAAGATGGGGAATAAGAAGACGGGAAGGCTTGAGCAGTAGCATCTAAACCCCTATCCACCCTGCTCGATGCAGCAGATAGGGCACCGTTGATTATCCTCTGCGGTGGCCAGAGCATCAGGAATTTGTATGAGATAATATTCATGGTATTGCGTGGGCAGGATACTGTCAGATTGCCCAGGCCTAGACAGGAGAACGATTAGGGTTCTCAACCAAAGCCTTTGGTTCAAATACCTGACCGCAAGGCAGCGGGTTTGGCGTTGTGCTACAAGGAGTCCGTTTTAAGGAATAAGGTGCCACCCTCATTCCAAACCCCAACCTGGAGGACCAAGAGGCTGAGTTTGTCTGGCCTCTAACCATTGACCAATCTGGTATGAGTGACTCTGAAGGTGCAAAAGCACCACCCAGCATAGTTCAATGGATCGCTGAGGTACACAAACCATCGCACCACGGTAAGGTCCAGCCTCATTGCGATGGCCCCACTCCTATTGATTGCCGCTTATTAACGATCACACCATTTATGCGGTGAGAAACAAGTATGCAAGTCAAGTCAGGTCAAAGGAAGCTGCAGGAGCTACCGGAATGAAATTGTGATGAAGCAATGTGACAGAGAAGGCTAGAAACGGCTTTTTCATCTAAGGAACCCACTTTCTTAGAGTTTACAGCCTTCATTTTCCATACGTCGATCTCACAGATTTCGGATGGAAATCGGACATTCAAAAAACAGTACTTACTCATAATCGTAGCCATCTACTCGAAAACACTTTTGTTATGAGTTGCTGCATAAGTCTATTGGTTTATGCAGCATTCGGTGTAGCTGTAACGGTGTCTAGTGCTTTTCTTTTCCACACACCGATTTCAATTTGGAGGTGGGCGGTAATCGGACAGTTGATCGTCCGATGGTGCTATCAGGGTAGGTCTTGTGAGTGAAAAAAATGAGGAAACTGCCATCGTTGACAAAACACGAGCCAGAAGCAGAGAAGAGACGGGGTGGCTACATGAGCAGACAGGACAAACGACAATGAGGGAACATAACGCTGGTACGGAATACATTGGAATATTGAGAGCAGGAGGGAGATCTCTTGTCAGCTCCATAGGTTCCGTAATCTCACTAGGTGGGTGCTTGCTGTCGGGAAGCGTGACTCCTTTGGAGATTATCACATTTGAAGTAAGAAGAGCAGCAGGATCCCGCCATGTGCGTTAGATGGGGGTCTAGCAATAGCTTGAAACTTTCCTCTATCTGCGAGTCAATGATGTGTTTCGGCAGACTTTTCCAATCAGTTACCACCCTGGAAGATAGGGAAGCTTACGGACGGGAGCGAAATGTCCTCGGCTTAAATAATTTCCATTCGTGGCCACGTGTCGAGCTGCCCAAACTTAGATGGAAGGGCTGCCGCAGCTCACTTTCAAGCTCTCCCCTCAAGATGCGTTTGGTGTAGAGATCTCAGCGACGGCGGCCGTGTTCCATGAAGAACAAGTTTAAAGTCTTAAGTCGAAGAGTGTAGGGAAGATCCCGTAGTCCCGATATCGATTTTGAACCGCGCCTCTGCACCTTCTATATCAGATCATGTTCAGATTTCCTTAGGAGGTAAGCGGGCGGGGGACCATATTCTAGGGTCGGAAGGACACGTGAAGCGAAAAGCGTTCTAATGATCTCCGGCGTAATTTTATAGAACGATCTTCGCAAAGCCCAGAGTATTCGGTTGGCTGCTGCGACGTTCCTCTGCGTGTCAAGTGAGGTCATGAGATCGTGCGAGACGATGACTCCCAGGTCCTTCTCATGTGTGACAGACTTGAGGAGATATCCTCCGATATGATACGCACCGAAAGGATCCGGGCCACCAATCGGGAGAACGGCACATTTGTCACGGTTTATCGGGAGTCGCCACTCAACGGACCAGTTATGCAGCTGGTCAAGCGAAGCTTGCAGTCTGTCGGCATCAGGGCAAGATACTTCAGACCGCAGCTTGAGGTCATCAGCGTAGACTAAACAGTCGGTTTGTAGTGCCGCTGGAAGATCGTTGACGTACAATTTAAAGTGCTCTGGTCCAAGGACAGAGTCTTGGGGAACCCCACTGGTCATAAGCACAGGGACAGTGTTTGGTTCATCTTCACTTGAATGGTTCGTTCTTCCAGGAAGTCTGAAATCCAAGACAAGGGATTTCTGTTGACACCAACCCCCTGAAGTTTGAGCAGAAGCCGTTTATGTGGCACTTCGTCAAATGCCTTGTTGGAGTCAATGAAGATGACGTCAAGGAGTTTCCCTCGTCAGTTGCTTTAACCCTGCTTCTCTGGCAGCAAGCAGGTTGGTGATGCAGGATCGTGTCCTGCAGAATTCGTTCTGTGAGGAGATCGCGCATAAGCTTTCCTAGTGAGCGTTGAGAGCTTGATTATTCTCTCCATGATTTTGCAGACAACAGACGTCAGACATATCGGTAGTTCGCAGGGTCCTGCCGGTCACCTAGGTATGTAGGCATTACTATTCCTACTTTCCAAACGCTAAGTAAGCGGCCCTCTGCAAGTGAGAGCCGGAATACTTGGGACATTGGGTCGGCGATGCACTCGGCCAACATCTTGTGGAATAGTGGGTGCAGGCCGTCAGGGCCTGGTGCGAAATTAGGTTTTAACTTACGGCTTAGTAACATGACCATCTCGACGGTAATCTCAACTTGCTCCAAAGCTGGAGAGCACGTGGGCACATCGTTCTTGGGTAACGGTGGCTTTACCGCGTAGAAAGCTGAGTACCGCGAGGCCAGTAGATTGGCTTTCTCATAATCGTGATGTAGTACAGTGCTTTGTCCAGGGGCAGATAGAGAAGGGATACCAAAGTCCGCTTTGGTGTTTCGCCTTATGTATGAGAATTGCATCTTCGGGTACGTTTGGGATTGAACAGCCAGGTATTGAGCTCGTTTCTGCCGCTTTTTCAGGGTGCACAAGTTTCAAACCTCTTTGTACTTTAGGTAATCCGAGGCCGGTTGTGTTCTCTTGAATACGGTACAGAGTTTACGCCGTCTGTTCAGTAAGGACCTCAGTTCTCGGTCAATCCAGAGAGATCCTTTGTGGAATGATCTGCCTTTGTACATCGGGACGGCATTTTCGATGATGGACGTCATCTAGGTCAGCAGTAGGTTCCATGCTTCCTTGACACGCAGGGACTGTGAGATACTCCAATCTTCCGAGCTTACCACAGCGTGTAATCTGGATGGATCTGTACGCCAAAAGTTATGGCGATATGCTCCGCGGTCAGTGATAGTAAGACGTCATGTTCACAAGAAAGAGACTATTGAATGATCACTTCGGCCGAATGGTCATCAGTAAAAACCAGATCAAGGATGTTTGATGTCTGGCCCGGGAGCATCGGCGTTGTAGTAGAGATGTGCTGGATTACATCGCATTCCTGAATAGCGTCGAGATGTCACCTTTCGAAGGAATCTTGTGTAACATCACAATGAAAACGGTTCCAATTTATACTGGGTGCATTAAAGTCACACATAAGTAGATAGTTTCTGCCGCTAGCATTGGTTTTGATTAAGTCCAGGAGACGAGAGTCTGAACCTGAGGGGGCTCTGTAGGCAACTCCAATCGTGAGGTAAATGGCCATTATAAATCCAGCACCAAAGCATTTCTGAGGCAGCGTTACTGTAGAACTTTGAGGCAGTCTTTCGAAAAGAGAATCACTCCCTCTCCGGTCCTCTCAGCAGTACGATCAGCTCGTGAGAGTTGATATCCCGGCATGCTACTTTCTGTCCAAGACCTAAGAGAACAGCCAAGTCTCTGTAAACGCCAATGGATATGGATGGTGTTCAAAGAGGTGGAATCTCGTCAAGTTTGTTCTTGAGGCTTCGCACATTGGCAAGTAATACTCGCAGACGTTTGTTTGCGCCAGCGGGCTGTGTAACAGAAAAACTGGCCGCCAGCGCGCTCTTGTTATTCTCTTCACAACGCGAAAATTCCCAATATGAAGATCAATTTCACCACTGGCTCTACCCGTGCGTAGTTTATTGACAGCTCGTTTCATTTTAACTGGATATTCCGGACAGAGGTCTCTCAGGACCTAATGTTTCATCCTTAAGATGCGAAGTGCGCCTGAGGATGCGGCGGCAATTTTCTTCGTCTTGACAGACGACTTTAAGGGGGCGGAACTTCGTAGAATGTTCCTGCTTTCTGCTCAGGCGGAAGGCTGAGACGATGTTGATGCCCTGCTCCCCTTCGCCGAATAGTATGGATACCATTCGCTTGAGGAATGCCTGGTCGTCAAGGATCCTTTCAGCTGGGATCACTTCGTCAGATTCCGTAATATTTGTAATATTCAAACATCATTCCATGGGAGGTCTGTTTTCTCTCCCTTTTGGTGCAACCGGTTTTTCGGTTGTCAATTTCTCAAGTTGTGTGACTGACTAAAACGCTTCAGTTGCGTTGACGTTGAGTTTTACTTTGTCCCCGGTCCTGCCTTCTTGCTTTCCGCTTTGGGGCATGGTTCCCACTAGCTGCATTTTCAGATAAAGTGCGCACCGCTGCCGCGTAGGTTTTCATCTTGCTCACATTTCCAACTGCAGCTTCCTAGACATTGTGCTCTGCATTATATAAAAGCACGCCCGCTGATAAAGCGAATGAGGATCGACTGCGATTGTGCACGGGGATGGCGGAAGGAGACATAAAAAATGAAGCAGTTAGCGGTGCAGTGTTCGTCTCGGCCCTTTGCGTTAAGGTCAGACAGGCCAGAAGGGACTTGTCACTTACAACAGTGCGGCACTGATTACAGTGAAAGGTATTACCGGAGGAAGCCGTTTTTAAGCATTCATACAGGTCGAGTTCGACACAGCAACAGGTTGTGTCCAACCCTTCACACAGGCCACATTGCACGGCCTTAGCTCAGGGGGTGACAGTTTTGCCGCAGCTCAGGCGCTTAGAAGCCACTGTTTCGTAGTGGATCGACAAATCCTAGATCGTTTGAGGCAATAATACAAAACACAGTAGCCAACGAAAAGCGCAAAGGGTCGCTGTCTGCAGTATCAGTATCTTTATGAATTGCTGCGATTGCGCCGATTGTTTCGGTTAGACAATGAAAAATATTCGGTAAAAATCGAAATGTCTAAGATAACTATGGACAAATATTCAGTGACCTGAACAAAGCATGATGATGTTAGCAAGAGGGAGAAGATTCGATAAACAAGGTGGGAGCGAAATAACGGCTACGATTTTACACTCACCAAACAGTTGGAGGTGAATCGGGATACTTGGGACCACACTCGATTCTTAAATGATATATTTGGCTCTCGTAAGGAGTCCGACTGGGTCCAACAATAGTACCATTCCACCTGACCAGGGTGGAATCCTCGTGGTCCTCCAAGCCCCAACTAACAGTAGGTTCACGAGAACCCTTCTGACCATCTTCAAGTTCCTCCAAGAGATAAAAATTCCGGGGAACTCTCACTACAAAATAAACGGATTTCGGATATCCAGGAAAACAATAATCACGAATAACAAGCCTGCAAACAGACGTACCCTCCTCACGTTTCACACTGTGATTCTGCGCCGCCATTTCAGTGAGACATCTCAAGGTACCAAATCAAGGCAGTCCGTGTGAAGGTCAAACTCATACGCTGTACTGAA